>VXAA01002196.1:0-15361 GCA_013399115.1 Anseranas semipalmata | reverse complement strand
CCCCCCCCCCCCAAGAGTCACATTAGTGATTCAACTTTAGTTTGTAATCCTTTGCACTGTAATTTGTATTCTAGTATTCCACTTGTCTCTATCATGTCACTTTTTTGGAACTCCAGTCTTTGTAAGTCATTTCTGCTTCATTGTAAGGTCATCAGGATACTTCCAATTGTATTTTATCACTTTGATGACTGCCTCTTTTTATATAATGTGCTTAACTGGAACTATCAAGTATGCACTATCAAGTACGACTGTGTTACCTGACACTATGGAGGACAGGCAGGTTCTTTTAGGGATCCTTGGCAGAATGAGGGCTGGCCATGGGGTTGTGGTTATGATTAGATTGAGCAGAATTTCTAGAATTCTCAGTTACATAAACTTTCCAGTTACCTGAACCCTCTGCAGGTTGGGTCAAATTCTTATTAATCAATCAGCACACAATGCAATCATAACCTACTCTCAGACTTTACATAAACAAACACGAGTCACTCATGCAATCCTCAGAGGAAGAAGATGATGGTGGAGGTGTCCCTGGCTACCAGAAGATCATGGGTTTTGCCGTCCAGCAGCAGTTCTGGTCTAAGTCACACTTAGGGTTTGCTGCTGTTTGATTTTATGGAGAGTGCTCTGTGTGCTGTTATGCTTCCCTGTTCCGGGACGGATGTCACCATATCCTAGCAACCCAGCATCTAGGAGTTGATAACACTGATGGGCTTAACCACCCAGCCAATGGGTGTCCTCTTAGTGGCCCAGCACTTGGGTCCTGATAATGCTAATGTTCTTATCACTCTGACAGTGGGTGTCCCCACACCCTGGGGCCAGAGAGGGGGAGAGAGAAGCAGACATTAAGAACTTGCTTACATGTTATGGATATTAGCCTTATTGCCTGTTATGCTAACCATATTGCCAGAGGTCAGGAGCGGGTGGTACTGGTTACAGACTGATATGGCTATTGATATTTATTGTAAGATAATATTCTGTAAACAACTAATGTAGTACTACTAATTCAAGTAGTAGTAGTTGAATTAAAACACTGTTCAGCTTCTCACTGAAATGCTTAGAATGCTCGTACTGGTTTTAACAGAACTTTTTGCGGTAAGAATAACTGGCAGTAATATTGCAACATAGCCATCAAAAAGCACCATTTGATCATACATATGGATAACACCAGAGAAGAAAACAGACTGTGGAACTTTGCTATATGTCTTTGTCAGCATTATGAAAATGTGTTTTTGTTCTTAAGACGTTGATAAAGACCATTGCTATGTTATTCCCTTGCTCTTACCCTTTTTGAAGCTGATTCATATGTTCTGTATGACTGAGAAATATTATCTATAGACAGTGTTGTCCCATCTGGGTTGCCAAATTGTTGTCCCAAAACTGGGTTCTTTTACCCAGTATGCAAAGAGCTGATTAACTCACAGAGTCGAGATTTTTTTACTTCATATCTGAGCAGAGCTGGGTGCTAGGTGGTAGCTCCACAAAGCTAACACACCTCTCAACGCTGAAAATACATCTTTATACTCATCGATTATACACAAAATTACTACTATTGGTGGTTAAGTGAGCATAACAACTTCTCATTGGCTAATTCCCTTTCTCATTTCTGTTTAAAGGAACAGTGATCCTTTAATTCATTGTGCATGCTCCATGAGTAGTGGGCTTAAAGTATGGAAGGAGCTTTTTCTGACCAGTAGCTGTGGTTTTCAGATGTAAATGAAGATAGTTCACTTGAAGTTCAGCCAATAAGCCATTCTGTTCCCTCAGCTATTCCTTATCCATTGTTTTTGACAATTGTTGATGTATATCTTTTGCTAGAGCTCCTTCTCCTTTGTTATTAATTCCTGAGTTTATCACTGAATCCTCCCCTTCCTTGAGCCATGGTGTCCTTGGTTACATATTTACAGTTCAATCGACTGTGATTAAACTTCTATCATTTATCACATCCTCTCCTCTGTAAAATTCCACTAGCTCTTACTTCTACAACAGCTTTTCTCAAACTTCGATCATTTACATTTTCTCTCCATTTTCTGATTGTGTAACATCTCTGCCACTACTACAACAATAGGGATTTGAAGGAAGTATAGTGAGAAAACAATGAAAATGCTGGTTTTAAGTTTCCTAGACTAGAATAAGTTTTAAATTGTCTATGAAAATAACAGGATTGTCCTGAATATAGATGGGTGGAATCTGGTACCTTTTCTGTTTAATGCTCATTGGTGTGATATATAATTTTCTCTTTTGACAGACCAAATGTAGAAAAAAAAGAACTTTGATGAACATATTAATAAGAATAAGGAAGTGCAGACAGCATCACTTGACTTGGTAATCTGAGGATAACATGTTCCATCTGTCGTTGATAGTTGTCAAACTTAGTTGTAAGGCTGAAAATTGGTCAAGTCTTAAAGTCTGTGTTTTAAGAGTTATGAACAGATAAGAAAGTTGAGCACACCTTTTAGTGACTAGTACTATTTTTGACCACTGTGGGGAAATGCCAGTTTCTTCATAATTGAAGTGGAAGCTAACCTAAACCTAATTTTTCTCTTCAGTGAAGCTTGTCTAGTTCTTTGGGCTGACAGTGCTATTAGACAATTTACAAGGCTAGAAGCTGTGTTAGACAGTGTTGTACAAATATTATAAGTGGCAGAACTGCCACCATTCTTTAGATACACTGCTTCTCAGCAAGTCTCTTTCCCCTTGGTATGGCCTCTGCAACATCACTTTTTAACTATAGCCTGTTTCCTTATTATTTGTCTTGTATCTGACAGGCAGATGCATGCATATAAGCACCATGCTCCCTGCCAAATTCTCATTGCCCTGGATGCTGCTTCATTCATTCTAATCAGATTTTTGCCAAACAGACACATTTTTGACTACTTTGGCTCACTAATTTCATACACTGTATTAAGTGTATGTACGTTCGGATGTGCAGTTTGGATCCTGTTACACTACAAAATGTGGAATTGACTTAATTCTCTCTTTTTTTTTTTTGTGGATTTTTGAAGTTTTGGTTATATCTTTGGGCCTTCTTAATTGCTCTTGTATTGCAAAAGCTACCTTGCTGACTAATTTGCATGAATTAGTGCAGACCTGTTTACCGCCTCTTCATTGAAAACCACACGTGGAAAATATCTGAAGGCAACATGAAAATGTTAATGTTTCATAAGGTCCTCCATCAAAGTCAAATGCCACTGAATTAAGCTGAAGTGATTGCTGAGAGGGTCATTTGACTCCAGAAATGGCATGTTATAAATCAAATATTCACCTTCTATAAAGCTCTAAAGAAGAACTTACTCAGTTCTATCTTTTTTTCTTTGTGTTAGAAGAACTGTTCTAGAAAAAGCAAGAGAGATCTCTGAAGCAGTAAAATGTTTTTCCCTCAAAAGTTGAAGAGGTTCATAGGAATTCTTGAGCCCAAGTAAGTTTTTTTACACAAGTAGTGGAAAAAGACTCACTGTTGCAATATTTTCATGACCTAGGCTATCCCCCAGGATCTAGAGTTTCTTATTTAGCAAGGTTTTCAATTTTAATAACAGCATTTTTTCTGGTTATTCTATGTACTAACAAATTTGTGGTATTAGGATCTAACCCAGATCTCTTCTGTGTAATAGCTACTTCATCTGACTGAAACAGGAAGAGCAGAAAGTCCAAATGTTTTATCAGACAACATATATATGGTCGGAGACTAGGATATGATTGCATTGTGTACTGATTAATAAGAATTTGACCCAACCTGCAGAGGGTTCAGGTTACTGGAAAGTCTATGTAACTGAGAATTCTAGAAATTCTGCTCAGTCTAATCATAACCACAACCCCATGGCCAACCCTCATTCTGCCAAGGATCCCTAAAAGAACCTGCCTGTCCTCCATAGTGTCACAGTCACAATGAACCTAAAAGCAAAATGCTTCTGCTGCAGTAGTGAGACTTCACAAAGCAGAAGTCAAAAAGGTATAGGAGGCTTTGTATATCAAATTAATTTTGCCTCCAAGTTATGAAACAGCCTCAAATCTCTTGGCAAGTCTAGAAACAGAATGCTTATATCAAAATCAGCTGGCTGTTTTAAGTGGTGTTTGGAACTTGTGTCAAACACTGGCCTGACAGGTATGGCTGTTAAAATCATTCAATAGTAAAGAAGGAAGCAGCTGTACAGACTCCTTAACTCCGTCCTGCTGATGTGCTTTTCTTCTATTCTGTCAGAGCTCTCTCAAGATGATTCAGTTTACTCTCTGTGACTGTTTCATCCAAGGCCTTTCTGGTAACTACTAAAGGCTTAGCCCTGCCACCACACGGTGTAATGCTGCAACTGGAGCATGGAGCAGGGAGCGCCAAGTTTGCCACTGAGCTAATACATTGTATTCTTTTAAATAAAGCAATATGCCCAGTCTGAAAACATGAAAATGGATTTTTATCTGCTGTTATCCTGTGATTGATTGCTGTTAGAAATTTAGATTAAAATGATTTCTGTATGACAAAGTAGAGTGCGTGTACTTTGATCATTTGCTGTGGTAATAAGTTGCTGTTCCTTTGGGGTCATGTGCTTTCTCTTATGGAATGATCTGATGAAGATGTATACCCTTGACAAAGACCATAATAAGTTCCATTCACAAAGGGAAGGTTGTGTTTGGTCATGGACTATAGAAGCCATCTCACTGACTGTGATGCACAAATGATGTTTTTATTTACAATCTTCACACGAACTCTAAAATGAGATTTTCTCCAGGAAAAAAAAAAAAAATACATCATCTCAGATATTCTTTAGCATATTTGCTTAGATTAAAAAGTAAGTAAAATTTGGTGGGTTAGCTTGTTTTTTCTTTCAGAACTAAGAATTTAAATTTCATCTTGAAATCAAAAGAGTGAATTCACAATAATGTTGAAGTTATACAGGAGACTAGTTGGGTTTATAATAGCCCAAGGAGTTAACGGTTCTTTCTGATACAGAGGCTTCAGTGAGTCTCAGGAACTGACAATTTGATAGTTTCCTCTGTGCTTTATGTTTTGTGTCTATGCCTTACCTATCTCAGTCACATTCTTTCCTGCAACATCCTCAGGAAGAATATGCTAAGTGCCATTTTTAGATAGTCATTTCCAGATCTGGACTGTGTATTAATTTGTTCCTTTAAAATTCCTGTTTGTTCACTCAACCTGTGGTGAGTGATGATTTCTAATAAGTAAAATATTATTATTTCTTTTTTTTTTTTTTTTTTTTTCCCCAGGAAAAAAGGGCAGTAGTGGATTTTGCCCCAGTCTAGAGCACTCCAGGTGTGCTTAAAGTGAGAGAGCAGTGAGACCCTTCTAAGTGCATGCAAAGCAGTTACTCAAACTGTTGGAAGAAAAACCTCTTCTTAATGCCTAACAGAGTGATGGTATCGGCTAAACTTCCTCTGTTGAAATCATAAAGTCAGACCTACAAGTTACAAGGTTCAAAAACCTCAGAGGAGCAACCACCAGTGTGTCAACTGACTCCCACAAAAGCATAGACATTGAGGGAAATTTCATTTGTAGCTTGGTAGGTCATTGGGCCAGCATCAGTTGTCAAAAATTTATCATTTGTGGTGCAGTGCAGAGCCCTTAGAGTCTGGAATTCTTCTGCCATATCCTTTTGGGGCAGATCTTCCTTCACTTTTCTTATCTGAGAAGAAAATCTCCATTGAAATGGAGATTAAGATACAGAAAGTAAGTACTGTAATGATGTAGGAAAGAAATATAAATAGGCTCAGAAATTAAATATGATAAATTAAAGGATCAATGAGGAATCTCAGAGTTGTCTAGTTTTCATTACTGTGGTTATATTCTTGATTATCCTTGATTATGACTGTAGAAAAAGGGGTTAATGGATTTGGTCAAATTCAAAATTAAGTCTATTTTATGACATGCAGCAAAATATTGGTAAAGTCAGAAGATAATAAAGAGTTAAAGGTGTAAGGAGTAACTTTAACAGGAATAGGTTTCAGAAAATGTAACTTTAGAGGCAGATATATGACTGGTAAGAGATATTCAGAAAGCAGTTAAAGAGTATTAAATTCAGGAATATTAAAGTGAAGAATTGAGAATCAGATAAATTTGTAAAGGAATACGCCTGAACAGAAAATGCCTGTGGTACTGGAACTTGATAATACACAGTGGTAGTGTTTCTCTCCCTGGAGCTGACAAAAGTGTCCTGTTGGCAAGTTCTAGACATGTCCTTAAAGGCAGAAAGAGTTTAAAGAGAGAGAAAGAGAAAAATTATGATGGGTCTATCTGGAGGGATTAATTCATGGAGAAAGAATACACAGAGGAAGCTATAAATATGTCTTGCTTGGCAAAGGAACCACTAAAAGGGAGGAGGGACAGGAATAATATCTACAGTTTTTCAAAAAGTAAACAAGCCTTAAATCTATGACTAGTTGTTTTTGTTTGTTTGTTTTTCCACCCAGGCACTAGGAAAAAAAACAGAACTAAAACCCCTTCACAACAGCATGTACAGAGATCTAATATCTCCAATGCCAACATCAATCAGTCTGAATTCTCTGGCATGGATTTTAATATGACACTTTATAAACAGATTATAAAGATTTATTTGGATTCATAAGTGTCATGGGTCAACAAGAGAAAATTCAAGACAAGATAGAAGGACATATTTATCATTTTAAGATAGTTAGAGATTACTTCATCTCTCTTATGAAGCAAGAGTCCTTTCTTACATAACCAATATTCTCTGCCTGAAAGGCTGCATTAGCATGTGTAATCCTGAAACAGACTAAGCATTCTCCTCATTCTCTAGTGGAAGGCTTCTATAGCCATTCCTCTTAGTAGCTACAGTGACAGCAATTCCTCAGGAGTGATGAATGTGGAACATTCAAGAGCTGCCTGACTTGTGCTTTCTACCTTTATCTCAAGGTATCTGAGAATCAGGGCCTGCATGTTTAATCAGATTGTTGCATTTGTCTTACTTCATGTTTACAAATGACAATTAAAATCAACATTTATTTTTGATTGAAGCTATGCATCATTAGTTATAATTTCTGATCAAGGTCAGCCTAACCACACTTATCTGCACTTGGACCAGAAATTGTAGCAGGTGATAGAGGTTTTGCATGGAACAAGGAAAGCCTGGAGAAGGGATGGGAATAGAAGTGGACACTGAGCAGAAAATATCTGTCAGGTCTTCAAGAGAAGGAGCAGGGCTGAAGGAGTGAAATTTGAGCTGTATCAACATTCAGTAATTGCAATCATCACCTACTAGTTTAGATTTAATCAAGAAAAGGTTGATAGTAATACAATTAATGCAAATAACACAATTTGGCATGGTACAGCTCTAATTTGTAGTCCATGTGGCCTGACTAGCAGAGCAATTTTTAATTGCTTTTGGGAATGTGATGTTCTATTAAGGTGCAAACTGACTTGGCAGCACTTCTGTGATTGAACTGAGCTACAGTTGTCTAGTAGTCCCTCGGGTAAATACATAGTGACATTACTTAACATATAGTGGCAACAGAGTGTGCCTAGTTGTGAAAAATGCACATCCTAAATTTTAAAACTGTGTCAATCTGGAATATAAATTGCAACCTGGCAAAGTAAACTCTTAAATCTGAAGTAGTAAGATTGGCAGATATTTCACTCTGTCATAGGAACAGATTACTCTTTTCACTAGGAAACCTTTGAAACTGAAATCTACAATTAAAAAAAAAAAAAAAATTAAAATACAGTGTCAAGAAACCAAAGGTGATGTGTGGAAAACAGACTCCACAATCTATAAGATTGTAAAGTAGGTATGTTTATTCAGCACTGGGCAGCACGGGGGGGGTAGTCCCACCAAAGTCGTGCGCGCCTAAAGTGGCAGTTTACCTTAGCTATATACTGTTTAGTGTTACATATGCATGAGATTTCCCAATGCGCCTATACATAAGCATGAGCTATCCCCGTTTCATATTCAAATTAGTTCCCCGAAGTCATCTGCACCTGTGCCGTGCCTTTTACTGGTGGTCGTGGAGGGTCGCAAAGATGAAGGCAAGTGACTCTTCCTCGCCACCTTTGGGCAAATCCTTCTTATGAGCATGCTCAGTGTCTTCTGGCTCCCAGCCATCCCGCAGAGCTGGTTTCATTTAGCTCTTCAAGAGGAACTTTCCGATCTTTATCAGGAGCATCTCTTAGTTCCTCATGCATAATGGTTTAACACAATGGTTAACAGAAACATTTGGCTTTAAGCAATCCTTAGGTTGGAAAAGTTACTTAATCTTTCTGTCTCCTTTTAACCCCTTGTCTCAAAGAAGATAAAATATACTTGAGTCAGTTTCTAGTCTCTCTATTAACCATAGTGTAACAGATACCCTTTGTGGTATTCTTTAGCAATTTGTTAGATGTAAAACCAATTTGAAACACATTTCATTCCACTGTCCATACTTGTCTTTTTACCTACTTTCTGCAATTCAAATGTATGTGGACAACAAGACAAAGGTGATTTGTTTAATTTACCTTGTGTTAAGTGGATCACTAGTATTTCTCTAACAAACTTGTCCATTCTTACAACATGATAGGTTAGAAGAAGATTAAACCCATATTCTCAAGCTGGTTTTTAGGCCTTAATTCAGAAGAACCTGACCAAGAAGAGTGCTTATGTGCATAAATTAAGTGGGACCAAAGCCTGATCTTAAAGTATGTACTTAACATTATTTCTGGATTGTAGATATTTCTAATACTCAAAGGTATTTAGAAATTCATTCACACACTTCAAAATTAACTACTTCCATTTCACTTGCTGAGGCGATCAGCTCTGGGCCAGTGCATTCCGCAGTGAATCGGGGGATCGCGTCATATAGGGTGCTTTCCTGAGCCGGGGACACCCTGGGGAGCGCAGAGACCTGCCGGGGGCAGGCAGCTCACGCAAGAGCGGCTGGCAAGGCATGGGCGGGGCAGCAGTAATGGCGGTCACCCCCACTCCTCTGTAAGCAGCCCTAGGGAGCGCGAGCGACCAGGAGCGTGGCGCGGCAGTTTGCGTGGGAGGGCGCCCCTTAGAGGAGGGCCATCCCACTACCTGAGCAGGAGGTGCCCAGTGCACCTTAACCCTGCACTTGGATCTGCGCGGGCCAATGGTGCGCACCTTACGTTAACTGATCCTCAACTCAGAATGGTGGGCACTCGTCTCAGGGCAAAGGCTGCGGCTCTGGCTGCACGGTCTGCACCGTCTACCCCAGTGGTGGCTGACGCCTCCACCCAGCCAGAGCTACTGAAGGATGAGGCTGCAGAGCAGACTTCAGACTGCTGGAAGTGCCTAGAACTTTCTCCTGGGGCAGGGACAGGTAGCAGACTTGCCTGCAATAGGTGTGCCCAGGTGGAGGACCACCGGGTGGCCAAGCTGAAGGAGGCAGTGAGAAGGCTACATAGCATCAGGGAGGCTGAGGAAGAGTTAGACAGCTGGGTCCTAGCACAGTCTGCAGGGGACCCACAGCCCATGACCAAACATCCCAAAACTCCCACACCGGCACTCACAGAAGGGAGAGGGGCCATTAACACAGGAGTGTGGAAGCTGGCAAAAACAAGGACCAGCAGGAAGAAGAATCTTCCCCAGAAGCCTGAGGTGCCCTTGACGTGCGGAAAGCAGACTCCACAATCTGTAAGATTGTAAAGTAGGTATGTTTATTCAGCGCTGGGCAGCACAGGGGTAGTCCCACCAAAGTCGTGCGCGCACCAACGCAGCAGTTTGCCTTAGTTTTATACAGCAAAGCGTTACATATACATAAGGTTTCCCAATACGCCTACACATATGCATGACCTTTCCCACTTTTTATTAAAATTAGCTCCAAGAGGTCATTTCCATAAACTCCTCCTAAACTGCACTTGCGCAGTGTCTCCTGGTGGTGGTCGTGGAGGGTCGTGGGGATGAAGGCAGACAGTTCCTCTTCATCACCGCTAGTAACCTTTAGTTCTTGCACAGACTCCGTTGTACCTTGGCTCTCAGCCGACCTTAAGGGTCGGTTTCAGCCGGTTCTTGGGACAAGATTCTGGTTCTTATCAGGAACTGTCCTGGGTTGAAAGATTACAAGGCTCCTCATTTCAATCATCTTGCACATAGTTAGCAAAACATTAAGCACTATCTATCTTTGGGATGCATAGCAGTCTAGCTACTAAGACTCCCTTAACCCCTTCTTTCACCCTCACAGAACCACTTCACCCCTCTGCAGACTGAAAAGGAAAGACCCATTGCAAGGGGGGTGGAGCTGAGTAAGGCAGCCCAATCTGCTCCCCACATAACAGCCAATGCAACTAAGAAAAGACGACAGGTGACAGTAGTAGGAGACTCTCTTCTGAGAGGTACAGAGGCACCCATCTGCTGACCTGATCTGCTCTTGAGAGAAGTCTGCTGCTTACTGGGGGCTCATATCAAGGATATCACCAAGAGGCTGCCAAGCCTCGTACAGCCTACTGACTATTATCCACTGCTGTTGTTTCACGTGGGCACCAGAGATGTAGCCAGGAGCAGTCTGAGGAGTATCAAGAGGGATTACAGAGCCCTAGGAGCAGCAGTAAAGGACTCAGGAGCCCAGGTAGTTTTTTCATCAGTCCTGCTGGTCAAAGGGAAGGGGATTGAAAGGGCCAGTTGAATCTGGCAAATCAACAGATAGTTGATAGCACAGATAGGTGCCACAGACAAGGGGTTGGCTACTTAGACCATGGGATTCACTTTGAGAAACATGGTCTGCTGGGGGCTGATGGGGTCCACCTATCAGAGAAGGGGACGAGCATTTTCCCCTTCCCCAGGCTTGTCAAGCTGGTGAAAAGGGCTTTAAACTGAAGTTGCTGGGGGAGGGGAATCTCAATCCATACCACTCCTCCTAGTTTGATGCCAGTGTCAGCGATAGGTGCCCAGAGCCTGGAAAAGGGTCACGGGTCAGCAGGAGAGCACCTGAAGAGTAGCATAAAGACATTCCAGCTACTCCAGCTGTTATCTGATAAAGCATTTGGATTTGTTACCCGGTGTGCAATAAGCCAAATACACACACTAGGGTGAGATATTGTTTATTTCAGAGTTGGACAACTCTGGGTACCAGGTGGTTTTCCCCAAAGCTGGCCCAACTCTGGACTTTCCCTGCGGATTTTTATACAATTCTACATAGTCATTATCATATTAGTACATCCCACTAAATTCTAACTGGTTAGTGATTTACATATAGTTGCACAATCTTATCTAGAAAATCTGCGCATGCTCATGGGAAGGGTCCTCACCTGGTCTAGGGTTGTTTTGACCTGTGGGTGTGCTTTTTAGCATTGTAATGACGCTATAATGAGCAAAGTTCACCTTCGGGCATCCCTATTCCTTTCTTCTTGCCAGTTTGGCCCAGTTCCCTTTAGCATGTCCACTTCTTCATCTTAGTTCCTTATATTCCAGGATGTCTACACAATAGATAGATCTATTTCTGTCTATTAAAATAATCGATAATGTTTCTGCATTCTTGCAAAGTGCTTTGGCAACAGTATTACAACAATATTACAGTATTAAAAAATACAGTATTATAAAAGTACATTATAAAGTATATAGTACATTATAGTACATTATATTTACATTATAAAGTATATAGTACAGTATTATAAAATAACAGTATTACCCCCTTTGAGACTTATTTAATCAAATCAGATAAGTCTCATCCTATCACTTCCTCGGTCTATTAGTTTAGGTCTTTACCCACAACTTTAGATCAGGAAACCAAGAATCCATTGTTAGGCTTCAGAAAACCCATATGAATCTATCAATTCAAAATGGGTTTACTGGCTCTAGGGATTCGAAAACACTTCTCGGTTTCATTCACTCCCTGGCTTCCTGACTACACTCAACCAACAGAAGATTGTCAATGCTTTTAACCCCCTAATTTTCTAACTTAATGAAGCTTATATCTTTACACAACAAGTATATCTCTCTATATATGAGGTAGAACACAATAATAGAGATACACTTCAATTTATACAATCGCGGACTAAAAATTTATAGTCCATTAACTTTGGTGATTTTCAACTTTGGAGGCCCGTTATTTCAGTTTTCCATTGCTGTGGAAGAGCAGCTTTCTCTCAGGTGTAATAAATCCACAAATCAATTCCTCCAAGTTTCATTAATAGCACCAGGTATTATCCTTTTCACTTTTCAGCTAGGGGTCTTGCCTCCAGGTTTGCAGGTAAACTTGATCTCCGGGAGAAAAGGAGTGAACTGGTGTATCCACCGGAATCAGCACCCTTAATAGTACATATCTGCGGATGAGACTCAAAGTTTTTGCTAAAGACAAAAGATAATCTGTAAGTGCTTGATTCCCAGTTACATGAATCTGATTGGATCTTCCAGTTCAATTAACAGCATATGGTTTTCCATATAGTATTTCAAATGAGCTTACTTTTTCCCAAGCCCTTGGAGTTATCCAAATAATTAGCAATGCTATTGGCAATACCTCAGTCCATTTTAACTGTGTTTCTTGGCACGGTTTCCTTATTTGTCCTTTCAGTGTTTGGTTCATTCTCTCTACTTGGCTACTAGATTATGGCCTTCATGGGGTATATGTCTCATTTTATATTCAATACTCTAGCCATTTCTTTAATAACCATTGCTACAAAATGTGGTTCCCTCTCAGAACACATTCCCTCCGGCACTCCAAATCTTGAGATTATTTCTTTCAATAGACATTTCACTACTTCCCTAGCCTGATTGGTTCAACACGGGAAAGCTTCTGGCCGACCAGAAAAGGTATCCACAAACACAAGTAAATACTTGTATTGATTACACGTAGGTAATTCAGGAAAAATTGACTTGCCAGCACTCACCTGCAGTGTTTTTTTTTTTTTTTTTATCTCTCCAGGAGGAGGTCTTATCTGTATTTTAGGATTGTTTTTAAGGGGCAACTCACGCTTTTGAGTTATGCTTTTTGCAGTCAATGACATCTTAGCTCCAATAGCATATCTTTTGTCACTCTCTACCAGAACCTCAGCTCCCATATGGGTTTCTCAATGGACCTGGGTCATCAGTTGTCTCATTATCACTAGTGTAACAATGTATTGTCCATGGGAAGTTATCCACCATCCATTTGAGTCTTTCACACATTTTAATAGCTTGGCCAGCTTTACTTCCTTTTCCGTATATTCAGGAACTGTTATTAATACCTTGCGATGACAACAGTCCCCTTTCCTTCCATATAGTGCCATGAGCATGCGTCACTCCAAATGCATATTTTGAATTTGTTCAGCTAGCTCAAGGGCTCTTGTTAGTGCTATTCTTCACTTAATGTTACTGCTGCATACCCAGCTTTTCTTTCTCCTTTTACCATGTAACTGTTCCCATCAATGTGGAATTCTTCATCAGGGTTTCAAGAGGCACATCTTTTAGATGTGGTTGGCTGGCGTACACCTGTTCAATAACCTGTAAACAATTATGGTTAATTTCTTCCTTTTGATCCAGTGGGAATAGTGAAGCAGGATTCAGGATGCTACTTGTTTTTAAATGATCATCATGTTGTTCCATTTGCAAGGCCTACTATTGTACCAGGTAGCTGGGTGATACTGCCGGTACTGCATGAGGCACATATAATGTTATTTTTTTGTCCCATTGTCAACTTCCGGGCTTACTCCCAATGCCACTTGCCCCTTTTCATAGATAAACAGTTCAAATGGTCCGGTAAGGTTAGGAAGTCCCAAGGTGGAGGCTTCCATTAAAGCTCTTTTGATGTTATCAAATCCTTGTCTGCATTCTGAGGTCCATTCTAACAGTTCCCTTGGACCTTTAACAGCTTCATATAGGGATTTAGCCATCAACCCGTAATGCAGAATCCACAACCTACACCATCCAGACATTTCCAGAAACCCACTTAATGTCTTGGAAAATGGGGTATTATATTCAGACTGTAATTCTTTTAATAATCTATATTGTAAGGAGTTATCAACCACTGGCTCCAATCTTTTCCTTTCTTCTAATTTTGTTGGATACTGTTTTCTTCTTACCGGTCTTGTTCCCATTTTGAGTTGTACCTGCACCGGTTCTGCTGTTCTCGCTCTCCCAGGTTTCTCTGTTGCCCATACAAATGGCACCACCGCATCTTTGATTTCAGGTGGTATTTAACTCAATCCTCCCCCCAGATCATCTTCAAAATTCTCCTGTAACAAATATACTTGTGCCTGACAGGCATTATTTTCAGGAATATGTACCTGGATTTTTCCTTTCTCAAAGATTATCTTAGCACCCAGTTTATTTAGCAGGTCTCATCCTAACAGAGGCAAAGGACATTCTGGCAAGTATAGAAATTCATGACTTTCCCATTTTCACATTTAATTGGTTGCAAAAAGGTTTAACCTCTCACTTTCCCATGGCCCAATCACTGGCATAGAGAATTTACTCAATGGTCCCTTGCAACTGTTTACTACAGAGTAAGTGGCTCTCATATCTACTAAAACATTTACAACTTCATTCCCCAGCCTTACTGGAACCAGGGGCTCCGCTGGGGCCCTGGATGATTCTACCCCCGGTCCCCTTCAGTCTGATTACAATGTTCCAATCATTAACAAGTCTGCCACAGGAACCCTTGTTAATTTTGGTTCCCTAGGCTGATTTAATTTTGGGTATTCCTTCTTTCAATGCCCCTCTTCCTGACAATATGCACACTGACTTAATCCTAATGAATCAGAGGGATGGGGATTAGATGTTACATATCTTGCCCTTCCCCTCTCTCTATTTCAGCTCTATTATATCTAATACATAAGTTATATATCTTATTTTCTCAATTAACTGGGAAATGGACATTCCTGAAACGCCATCTACCCGCTGTGTCTTTTTCTGCATATTGGGGGCTGTTTACCTTATTTGCCTCATCATCTGGATTCAAATCTGTCCATTTTCTAGCTGCTTCACATAATCTTTCATAAAATGCTGAAGAACACTGCGGTAGATGCTTACTGTCTTTATCAGTAGGCATAATCACCACATTACCATCATTAATTAATAATTTGCATTTTTTTCTAGTCTTACGGTCATTTTGCAAAGAAGAAAAAACAAACAAACAAAACCAAATACAAACGAGGTATTTCATCCCATTTTCCCATTCTTTGACAAAAAACATTAACTGTAAAATAGTATTATATTCCAAAGTACCCAATTCTGGCCATTTTACTTCATCATCCAATTTATATTTAGGCCACCATTGCATGCAATATTGCTTTAGTTTTCCTTTAGTTAGGGGATCTCCACCAAACTTATTCCAATCCCCAAGGATGCATCCTAAAGGTGAACAGGGGCTTGATTCAGAGGAAAGACTAGTCCCCATTTTACCACATGAAGGGTCTGTACACCAAACAGAGGGGCCTATGCCCACTGCTTCATACACTCTGGTTGCTGCCATCTACATGTATGAAATTATTTAC
>VXAA01002195.1:9181-80576 GCA_013399115.1 Anseranas semipalmata | reverse complement strand
TTCTGTGATTCTGTGAAAGTCTGTCCTGCCTGGTGAGAACTGGGACGCTGGGAGCTGAGGCAGACAAAGATTAATGCAGAATTGTCAGGATACAAAATGTTTTTTCTTCGCAGTTTGACCTATGTTATTGCTCTCTTCCATCATGCCAGAGTGTCATGTGTATAATAAATGTATTATCTGTGTACATATGTGTATATATACCAAATATATATGTGCATACACTGTATATGTGTGTATATATACAACAAATAAATGCATATATGTGTACATGTATGATTTTTTGGTTTGTTATGAAAAAGATCTATGAGAACGCTTCCCCATGACATTTTAGATTAACTGCAGAGAGGAAAGAGTTTAGGAACAGCATATTTTTTTTCTGAAAAATACTGTTCTGATAGGATTCTAATGGTAAATTAATATTAGATTATAAAGGAAATAGGGAACACTGTATTGCCGTAAAATGGATATTATTGGTCATGATGTGGATCCTTGGTCACTTTTGTACTTTCCCCTGCAATTTAGGGTTAACTGGAGTCCTGAGAAGCAAATTACTGAGTTTGCTTCTGGTTTAGCTTAAGGTGATTTGAGGATTTGAACTCCATGTTCTCACCGCAGACCGGATCTTGAAGGTCTTAATGTTATGCCTTTGTCACATGGGCTGTGACCTAGCCAGGTATTTCAAGTACTTTACGTCCAGTAAGGCTCTGTTAAATGGGATCAGGGTAAGTCAGCAAGGCCTAACTGCAGTTTACATTTTTCTTTAATCAAGGAATTAGCTTCTGATAAGTTACTGTTTGTGAAGGAGGAAGGTTGGTACAAGTGTGTTCTGAATGGGCTCCAAGAGCTGTTTGTGCATCATTGTAGTTGAAGTATGAAGAAAGGGCATGTTTGGCATTGCAGATTTTTAATATTCTGTCACAGAAGTTGTTCCAGCATCAAATTGTCTAAAGTGGCATACAGTACCATAGAGTAATGATGTTGCTGATGTTCTTGTATTACCAAACTATTGAGTTTCTGTAATGTAGATAAAAGGTGACTTTCCATAATTTGAAGTAAACTCTTAGAAGAACATGTATTAGAATGCTTGCCTTAACTCTGTTTCGGTTGCCTAAGATGTATGAGGTCATCATTCAAGTGACCTTATTGAAAGAATTGCGGTTACAGTAGTCTCCTGGTAGTTTGTAGTATATTGGGAAAAGAAAGCTACTCTGCCCTTTTATTTTAATCATCAGATCGATGAAGAGGGAATCTGTGTTTTTAATGATGCTTTTTGGTCTGTGGTCCAGTCAGATCCCGACACAGGCAGGTGATGAACAAGACAAACTTCCTCTAGGTGGGAAGGAAACGTCCTGGTATGCTTGACTGTTAGCTAAATAATAGTATTTGTTAAATAATCGTTCTCTTGGTATTGGTTTTACATTTTATTGTCCTCTTGTACTAAGAGAAATGGTATATGCTAGAAAAGTTGAGAGGTACTGGATAGGTAGGAATCATTAGTGTTTTAAGTGTACTGCAAAGTGTTTGAGCCATGATTTACTTTAAGGCTAGGTTTATCTTAGCTATTTCATGGGAATGCTTCTGCTGGGTGGTATAAGAATGACATGTAGACACTTTTCCAGGTACCTGAGCTGCGGAGTTTGGCTATAGAGTGTGAACTGTGTGGCTTTACACGATTAACTCTGTACTCAAACTTGATGAGATCCATGGAGATGACATCTGGAAAGAATTTTGACCTGCATTGGATGACTGTTCCTGACCTAATTAGCTTGGCTTTATAACTAGTTCTCCACTGCTTTGTGATTTTGCTCCTTTTGACCTCATAGAGCTTATACTCCTCACTAAAGGTGAAAAGAAAATTAGATTTTACAAGATGCCCTTTTTCCAGTCAGTGTTTTTTCAGTACTTGTACATCTTCATATGTGTAATCGTTGGGTTTTCAAAGTAGAGAGCTGAATAAATCTAGCCGCCATATGGTTTGCACATGCCAAGATGATATAGAAGCGGCGGGTGGGACACTTTCAATCGAAGTCTTTTTCTTGTGCTGTAAGACAAAGCACATCTGCTTTCTTAACTCAGTGCTGAGTTCCTTCTTGTTCTGGCTCGGTGCTTCTTTTCAAGAGATGGTATTTTTAAAGAGTTATTTGAGAGGTAGACTGTAGTGCAATAAGGTATCTTTATTTATTTATTTCACCTCTGCTTAAAAAATGAAGAGCTGCCACTATTTCTGAATATGCACATGGAAAATATTTGCTGTACAAAACTATTGAAATAAAATTTAAGCTTCAAATGCATACTGTGTATATTTTCAGTAAAGTCAAACAAAAATAAAGGAAAACAAATGGTGACTCAGTTCAGTTCTGTTTGTTTGAATAGGAGAAGGGATGATAAATTCTTGGAGTATGATACAGATTTCAAGAAAGGTCATATGAAAGAAAAATGTTTTCAGTGCAGCGTAAGTACTTGCTTATTGAAACAAGTCCATTCTTAAGATAGCAAAACCCAAGCAAATGTTCTTATGTGACTTGAAAAGCCATTTTTTCTTGTTTACGCTTGTAACATTTACACTGTTTGGTGTTAGCATAGTAGTATTAGGTTGGAATAGCAGAATTGGTGGTGGCAGTAAGACTTTCTTTCCTTTAAATGCATAAAGGCAGCTGAACAGATGTTCAGAACAGTATGGAATATTCCTTCTTCCCCCATACCACCATCCTCTCACACCAAGCCATCTGGAGAGGACTGTGGGCAGGATGAGCAGCCATCACGCTAAGAACACGATGAATGCGTCAGCATCTTCTGTTGATCCTTTAAACTGGTCACAGTTCGTTCAGGGGAAGGCAACAATATGAGTTGTCATTGCACGTGGGGTTGATTATTCACATGGATATGGAAAGAAGATGAAAAATTGTGGTTTAGACTGAACAATAAAATAAATTTAATGGTGATCAGTCTGGACTTGGACTCATTTCAGGCACAATTCAACTTTTTTTTAACCTGTTCATTGTGCTACAGTGTTGCGACTGGCCACCTTTTACCCTTAAACAGTGTCCTGATAAACCAGGTTTAAATTTACCTGTTTGCATTCAGCAAAAACTTCTGTACATGTTTTTCCACTGTTTCAGTCCATGCTTTTAGTGTCCTGTTTAAGCTGATTTTTTTTTCCAGCAATAAGTATTCTTTTGGTGGATGCCTCCCAGTTTTCTTTGATTTTTTTATTTTTTTATTTTTTTTTTTAGTATCCTCTAGCCTTACTTCATTTGAGAGAAAGCATGATCGGTGTTTTGGCTTAACAAACAAGATTTTGGTTAGAGAAAGGACAGCTTATGATCTAGAAATGAGAGACTCTCATCATGTGTGAAGGTGTCCTGGATCATCTGTTTTCTGATAAAGGATGAGTAGAAAGGAGTGGATGGAATTTATGCCAGTGGAGTGATTGAGTTCAGTACAGCAAGTTATTGTATTGTGCAATCTGTGAACCTCCATTAAATTTCAGGTATGCAGATCTTTTCCTAAATAGATATCTCAGTAATGGGTAACAAGGAAGATTGAAATAAGTTAATGAATGAGAAATCTTATTTAAAAATGTAATATTTTCAGTGGGACTGTGTTGTTTTTCTCCCATTGTTTCTTTTTTTTTTTTATGAAAAGAATTTTAAAGTATGTGAATCTGACATTAGATTCAAGAAGGCTACCTGAAAATGAGATGTTTAAAGCCTGAAACTACTACTAATGTAATACAAAAACTACATTGAGAAGTTTGAATCAGAACATTAATAGAAAACTACATTGAATCAGAAGAAGGTGACAACCAAATATCTCAGGTGGCTTTCAGAGGAAAGATAAGCATTGGGGGGTGGTGGTGTAAAACTAGCTGAGAGATATTGTAAAATCCATTAATTTAGACAATGAGATGAAATGTTATCATAATTTGTCTGTACTTCATAACCTTGGAAACTGCTGAGAAAAATTGTTGTGGTGGAGAAAAGTTAGTGTTAGGATTGTAGTTCTGAAGTGTTTTATTTCTGTTGGGAAGAAAGAATCTAAAGCAGTAACATCCCTCAGTCTTGCTCATTGTGGTATGCTTAATCAGTGGTGGACTGTAGACGCAATCACAGAATCGTAGAAGATCCTAGGTTGGAAGGGACCCACAAGGATCATTGTGTCCAACTCCTGGCCCCACACAGGACCACCCAAAAATCAGACCATGTGTCTGAGAGCATTGTCCCAACACTTCCAGCAGGCTCGGTGCTATGACCACTGCCCTGAGGAGCCTGTTCCAGTGCCCGACCACCCTCTCACTGAAGACCCTTTTCCTGACACCCAGCCTGACCCTCCCCTGTCACAGCTCCATGCCGTTCCCTCGGGCCCTGTTGCTGTCACCCGAGAGCAGAGATCAGCGCCTGCCCCTCCGCTCCCCTCGTGAGGGAGCTGCAGGCCGCCATGAGGCCTCCCCTCAGTCTCCTCTGCTCTGGGCTGAACAAACCAAGTACTTAAGTGGAAGTTGATGGCACCTTTGACACTACTATAGCATGGCAGATGCACAAATATCTTCTTGAACCAAAATCAACAGATAATGCAAAGATGAGGTTTTACAACCAAGGCAAAGAAACTCATCCAGCAACCTTTAGAGAATATAAGGCAGATTTCTAACTTGAGGGTTGGCAAGGGAAGACTAGGCCCATAAAATATACTTAAGTTGTAAATAAACAAAACCAAACACCATTCCCTTCCCTGTCCTTTCTCTCTTGTCATTACATAATATCTTTATTTCCTTCATAATATCACTGAACCATAAAATATGCCCTGAAGAGCTCAGTGCAGACAAAACCCCAGCCAAATAAAAAGAAGAAAACAACCCTGTAAGTTTGTAAACCTTCAGAAACAGTTCACTGCAACAGCTATTACAGTAAGAGCTCTCTTGAAACAAAATTGCTTTAGGAATATCTGTTCTAATTTCATCATCACTAATAGATTGGTATGACATGAGAAGATCATCGAAAGTGATAGTGTGATGCTAAGAAGAAAAAAAAACTGTTCGCGTTCCAAGCTTGGCTGTCATGCCTTTCTTTCAGGTAGATCTGGCAGTCAGGAGAAGGATCTGTGGAAATGATGTTGGTAAAGATTGGTTATGTGTTGAGTTTTACCTTTTCTTTTGAGCTGGGCATTTTCTAGGCATTTATGTTCACTTTATATGTAATGTCTTGTCAAAAGATGTAGTTTACTGGGGATAAGAGAAATTGTTCTGTTTTTTTTTTAGTTAACTTGAGGAAGAAAATTCTATTAGATATTTTGCATACTTGTTACAAATGCCTGCCCTTGTCTCAATGAATGGTAACAAAATTGAGAGTTGCATTAAAAAAAAAAAAAGGAAAACATGAAAAAACTAACTCATTAAAAAAATACATTGTCTCTTTAGTTGAGATCTGTAATAGAAGTAAAGCACTTATGACTTAAAACATAACCATGATGTTAAGTCAAACTATTTTATTTTGATATTTGTTTCATAATAACATGGCTGAGAGAATAATTGCATGCTTGATAGAACTGTGAATAACTAGAAGGTCCTATAAAAACTAGATAGTTGCAGATAGTCTTACTTAAATGCTTTTGATAAACATCAAATTATTCTGGGGCATTAGAGCAATGATATACAGTAATTGATGGCTAAATAGGACAAGGGGAAAAAACAAAGGAATGTGCATAAAGGGACATGCATTCCTTTCCTTCCCATGAGAGGAGAGCAGTGGGCTATCCATGGACCCCCTTCTTTGTGTCTTGCATTGAAGGACAAATGCCTATGGAGGATACAGAGATCTGTGCTGATAGTGGCTCTGTGGGGAGGAAAAAGAAAGCGGAGAAGGACAGCATCTGCAAAACCAGTGCTTTGGGTCTGTTCGTCTTCCAGCTTTCCCTTCTCTTCCCATTTAGCATACACAAAGTATCTAGAATTACAAACTTGAGTAGGAAAATGGACAGTGTTACCAAATCAGGTGCAATTCAAAGATGGAAATTTAGGGTGTTCAGTTGAGTGGTAGGTCATTAGGTATTGCAAAATGTAGCTGCCTGCAGGCATTTGGAAAGTACCCTAGGCATAGAGGCAATGTGATTTAAGTGGGAGGTAGCGTAATTGGATTGTGGGGCTAGAGGCAGGGAAACCTATGGCATTTCTGTTTTTTGTGAGGTGGAATTCAGTCTTACGTTCAGACACCTAAATTTAGGTGGCTGCATAGCAGAGCTTACACATGAGGTATGTGAGCTCTCCTTATTGTACCTATCTATCAATAGATGCAGCGATTTAGTTCTCTAGGCTTCTGCTGAGCTCTCATGAGGGACATAGACACTGAACTCATGTATGTGTAATACAAATGTAGGTGTTTAATTTTGGATGGAATCCCATCCACTACATTGGTTCCAACAAGCTGCATGTTCAATCCATCTCTCTTTTCTCCATAGAAAGTGAATTATGGTAGTTCCTCTTTTTTTATAGAAGGCTGTGAGCTTCATCAATGAAAAGCTCTAAAGCTCCCTGAAAATAATAGAATAAATTCATAGATAATTTGGGGTGAATATATGGGAAGCTCTTTTTTTGTGGCACATATGTTCAGCTTTGTAATATTCTACTAGAGAGTATAAGAAGCAACCTCCTCTCAAGAGTTTTAAAAAAAGGAATTGAACAATGTCTTTGAGGAAAATGAAATAAGGGAACATTCACGAGGAGAGGGACTGCACAATGAATTGGTGTTCATTTCATAGTATTAGTGAATATATATGAAGAACTTCAATATTGTAAGAATCGCGAAATCCAGTCACATATTTTTAATGCTGGTGGAATGTTTTTAGTGTAAATGACAGTGCCTGTGGGGGATGTGGAAGGGCAAAGGCAGGTTATAGGAGCAGCTGTTGGTTTGAGTTTTTGCCAGTTCAAATACTTGAAAACCCAGCTTGCCTCTTGTAATAGTCATGCTCTGCTGTTGTTTAGAAAGACTGTATATTGTGTTTGTCTTCTTTCATCTTTGTTACTGTACATCTGCTTCCTACTTGATGTTTAAATCTGCCTTGCCAAGGCAATGTCAAGCTCCTCGCATGCATTTTAACAGCTGCTGGCCACAGGAAGGTGATCTGAGGTGGCTTGGGGTGATGCTTTGGAAGAGCAGGAAAAGCGTAGGAAGAAAAGCACTGATTCCTCAGTTATCTCTGTCTGCACCCCGCTCACCTCTAAAGCAGTAACTGTTGGATAAGTGCCTTCTAATTTTAAAACATAAAGCAGTTAAGCACATTATTATGAGGGGAAAAAACAAAAGAAGAAAGGAAGTGAGAATATTGAAGGAACATACCTAATATGAATTTTTAATGGTCTGATCTAAGCTAATTCAAGTTTCTGATGTGCTGCCCTTTCCGAATGTGTGTGGAAATTGAGTTAACTGTGCTCTGATGTCTGTAGGGTTTGGAGAGCGGCGTCTGTCTGTGCTCCAGTCAGAGTTTGGTCCAGCGAGATGTTGTCTCTGGTCTGCGTCCAACACGCCAGTACGCAGAAGGCACGCATGGATGTAGGGAGATGTTAAGTGACAGCCACCCCTCTTTTTCTTCCTCCCCTGTTGACTTCTGCTCCTGTCCTTCAGGTCTGGTGCCAGCATCTCCTACACTTCTGGTGCAGCCCCAGAGCTGCTCTCTGGGTCCTTCAGCTCTCGCACTGAGATTTTTTTGTAATCTGAGTGGCTTCCATTTCCTTGGAAAATACAGCACCTTAGCCCGGCTACTGACTCCTAATACATAAATTAGGAGGGAATAATCGTGCTGCTGTTTGCTTTGGATACAGAGACTTAATTCAGTTACCTGTAACAGGAGTTGCAGGCAAGCCTTGTTCTAGAAGGCCAGAATCCGCAGTAGATAATACAGCTAAAGAAAATGTCTTACCTCTGGAAGTCCATCCAACCTCTGCGCAGGCTGTTGTTGTTTGGGGGTGGTTCTGTAGAACTTAATTAAGCTAAAAGTGTGGTCGTTAGAGGGGCAGCATGCACCCAGCTTCCACTGGCCCCAGCACCTTGCCTGGGGTGGTGGGAAGAAGTCTGGTAACTGCAGAAGGTGAGGGGGGGGCTGGCTCGGAGGGCTGGACAGAAAGCCATGGGAAACCAAGTTTTATTCTGCAGGGTTTTGGTCATTTTGTATAATATAAGTAAGATCAGTTAAAAAATAAAATTGAGACTATCACGTATAGCAAAACAAATTTCCAATAACTGTTTAAAAACAAAACAAAAGCACGATTGCTATATCCCCACCCCCACCCCCCAAAAAACCCATAAAACTACAGTATAACGGTTGCCTTCTCTAGTGTGTTTTACTGATGAGTTGCATGTGAAAGCTGGTTCCAAGGAAAAAACATTTTGAGATGTTTAGTCACCCATCAGTGTTTCAGAAATGGCTTGTTTCCTCCATAGTTGCGATGCTACATTGCTAACATACTCTTTAGTAAACATGATTTTCCAGTTTATACCTATTTTGTTCAAGTTCAGGAAACTGACTGCATTGGATATTAAGTAGTATTTTTAAATACCTGTGTAGAAGAATATAAAAATATGAGACAAATAAGTATTTTGATAGTCTAATATAGAATAAAAATTGTTCTTCTATTACCTCTGTTATATTGCTTAAAAATTAGCAGACTCATTTGGCCTTAAATTATGACACATTCAAATAAACTGTCTCATACTGAATATAATTCAAGACTACTGCTTAGAAGTTATAAGCCTAATTCTCCCTGGCCTGTTATGAAGTCATCTTAGAGTTCAAATAATTTGCTTTTTACTAATTAAGATTTGTCAACTTTTTACAAATGTCCTTGGGAAGAAAATATTTTAAACCTTCGGGGGGGAAAAAGTCATTACTAAAATTGCTGTACAACATCTGAAAAGCAAAAAGGTCTTTTTTGATTTACTAATATGATTTTAATTAGAGAAATTGAAACCTTATTTTAATTGCTTTAGTGCAATAAAAAAAATTTTAGTTACGTCTCTTCCAAATGAACTTATGCCCTTGATAGTACTGTGAATTTGTCATTCCAGAATATTTCAGTGCTGCATGGTCTTTAAATGGAATATTATTCATAAATAGTACATGGACATTGAATTGTCGGTACTCAAATAGAAAGGCTTATCAGGTTGACTCATAATTGTGTTAAGCAGTTTTGTTTAAAATGACATTAAGAGTTTTTTGTTATATGTTCTATTTTAATTTGGAGGAAATTCTGTCCCAGTTGGGCATCCTTGCTCTCAAAGCTGGTTTCTACAGGTTAGTGTTTCTTTTGCCCTTTGGTGATGCTCTTTTTGTATTCAACAAATTCAACATAGGGAAATGCCGGGTGCTGCAGCTGGGACGAAGCAATGCCGGACACAGGCACAGACGGGGACATGAGGCTGGAGAGCAGCTCAGCAGGAAGGGACCTGGGGCTGCCGGTGACAGCGGGCTCACCATGAGCCAGCAGTGTGCCCTGGCAGCCAAGAGGGAAACCACATTTTGGGGTGCATTGAACACAGCGTGGCCAGCTGCTCAAAAGAGGTGATTCTGCCACTGTGTTTAGTGTTGGTGCGGCCTCACCTTGAATATCGTGTGCAGTTCTGGGCCCCACAATATACAAAGGATGTTAAGGTCGTTGAATGCGTCCAGAGGAGGGCACCGAAGCTGGCAAAAGGGCTGGAAGGCATGTCCTGTGAGGAGGGGCTGAGGACACTTGGGTTGTCCGGTTTGGAGAAAAGGAGGCTGAGAGGCGGCCTCATGGCTCTCTGCAGCTTCCTGAGGAGGGGAAGCACAGAGGGAGGGGCCGGCCTCTGCTCCCTGGTCACCAATGACAGGATGCACGGAAACAGCACAAAGCTGCACCAGGGAGATTCACACTGGACGTTAGGAAAAATTTCTTGAGCGTGAGGGTGGTCAGACACTGGGGCAGGCTTCCTAGAGAGGTGGTTGATGCCCCATGCCCGTCAGTGTTCAGGGGGCATTTGGGCAGTGGCCTCATTAATATGCTTTAACTTTTGGTTAGCCCTGAAGAGGTCAGGCAGTCGGACTCAATGATCTTTGTAGGTCCCTTCCAACTGAGCTATTCTATTCTATTTTCCCTATTCTAGTTTTTTCTGTTTTTCCAAGAAGACCGGTTCTGACAGCCTTTATTTTCTCAGATAAATGTCTTCCCTCAGCTGGCACATGTCTAAAATCTGGTAAATATGTGCTCTTACCTCAGACTGTCATTCAACAACACCAATGGAAAACCATCTTTCTCATCACATTACAACTTCTTTCTTAATCTCACCCAGCCTATTTCTGTTTAGGTGCCATGTCCTTATCTGTCAGGTGAGTTTATCATTTTGATTGAAAACCTGTTGGAGCAAGGGTTGGTCAGCATCTGACGCGGTTATGGGGCTGTAAAGCGTGGACAGTCAGTCTGTGGCCTGCTGGGCAAATGCTCCGTGCCAAGGCAGTGACCCGGCTTGCTCCAGACAGCATCCTTTCCTGTGAGTCCTGGGGGAACTGCCAGATTTTAATAAATGCAAATGTGCTGTGAAGTCCAATGATTCTGCGAAGCATTTGTGCACTGTGACACAGGTCTGTGTATGCGGTACCCTTCTTGCCTTGGATTTGGTGCATGTTATCTGTGATGACTGCATCCTTTGTGTGTATCTGCATACCTGTTGTCATGTTCTGGCTTGAGTGCGTGGCTCCAGTGCCTCTGTAGAAATGGTGCAATATCTTATGACAGGAAGACTGAAGTAAGTGCTTTAAAAGAAGACAGGTGAAGTATGTTTTGCAGAAAAATGCTGAATGTGTGCTATATAAATTCATAGCTCTTCTTCTGGTCACTGTAAATACAATGTCTTTTTTTGTCTTGTAAATTCCAGGTTAAGCCATGCCTTTGGTGAAAAGGAACATTGAACCAAGGCATCTCTGCCGAGGAGCTCTGCCAGAAGGAATTACTAGTGAACTGGAATGTGTAACGAATAGTACCCTTGCTGCTATCATCCGTCAGCTAAGCAGCTTAAGTAAGTATCTGTATCTTTCTGCAAGTATTTGATTGCTGATGGAAAAGCTGAATAAATGAAGGGCTCTAAGATGGCTTGTTTTAAATAGCAAAACTACGATACAGGACATTGCCACTTACGTAATACGAAAATAGAATGTTACTTCATTGCTTTTATGCTCTTATATTTTTCATTTTTATGCAAGCAGAGCCTCTCTAAGGTTTTTAACTGTAAGGGAAAAAACAACTACTATGATATAGTAAACTAGTGATTTTTTATTCTAAGGTGTGAAAAATTGGTGCAAGAAACAAAATTAGCACTTGAGTTGATCTTGGCCTTCAGTGGTACAAGATGAAGACAGCAAAGTCTTCTGCTTCTTGTCATTAAATGACACATTTGACTGAAATTTCAGTTTATTTAAGGTGTTATTTCTTAGGCTTTTTCTTTGTGTGTGATCAATTAATATAAATGAAATTAAACACATACATTAAAAGAATAGAATTCACCATAAACACACCTGCAGGCTGCTGTTAGCATTATCTCCACACAGAACAGCTTACACAATACACCTATCAGTTGACACCACAGCTAGCAATTCTAGAAAAATGTCTGGAGTGCTTGTAAGAAGAGTAATAATTCTTAATGAGAAGACAGACTTCTTCAGAGAGTGTTTAACAGTCAGCAGCTGTTGTTGGTGTTAATAGTTCTGGTCGTAGAAAAGAAATGATCACTTCATCAGTTTTTTTTACTTTGTAAATGTAAATGCTTTAAGAATGTTAGAAAGTCCCCATGGTTAGACTATGGGTCCCACTAGCCCGGTGTTCCGTTTGTGATGATAGTAAATAGCCTATGATTAGGGATAGAGTCAAGAAACAGGTCATATTCCACTTTCCAGTAGTCAGTGATTTAGGGGTTTTTCTGAGCTGGAGGTCTATCTGAATCATCCTTTACAAGCATTTGTAAACCTATCATCTGTGGAATTGTTTAGATGTGCTCAAATAGGATTGCACTTCTTTCATGCACAATGACCTGTGGCAAAATGTCCCACGATAAAAATTGTTCCATTTCTTTTTGATACCTACGAAAAATAATGGAAAGTGATTAGCTCCCACATACTTCTGTATTAGCTGTGATTTTATAAATCATTATTGTGTCCTCCTAGTGATATCTTGTACAAGTTGGAATGTCCTGATATGTTAACACTATTTTTGGATAGCAACGTTTTTGTAATTTTAATGGTGGTTATTTCTGCCTTGGATATTGAAGTTAGACTTTCTTTTTAAAATGTGGAGTCTCATCATAATCCAAACAGTGTCATAGTGACTTTCT
The DNA here is from genome assembly GCA_013399115.1 of Anseranas semipalmata. Lineage (NCBI taxonomy): Eukaryota > Metazoa > Chordata > Aves > Anseriformes > Anseranatidae > Anseranas > Anseranas semipalmata. The sequence goes on along the minus strand of VXAA01002195.1, from coordinate 68,244 downwards.
ACCATAAGTTCCCTAAAAGTTTATAAAATTTTGTTTTTTGATTGCTGCTAAACTTTGAGCTGACATTTTCAGAGAAGATTCTAACTGATTGTCGGATCTTTTCTGAACAGTAGCTGGTAATTTAGAGTCTAAAGTTATTTATAGTTAATGTATTTGCGTTTACTGTCATTGGGCTTCACTTACCATTTTATTAGGCAGTTGCTCAGTATCAACATCCTTAAGTTTCAGAAAATTGAGAAGAAAGGCTACTGTCTCCTGATGACATTCAAGGATATCTGACCTCGTTTTGGTGTTATACGGTGATTGCCAGAGTGTGGATAATGCCTTCCACTTCTCTGGCTTGTTAAATCTTGCTAGGAATGTCTAGCTTTCACTTCTCCAGATTTGGTCTTGGGGCTAATGTGCCTGTTTTGTGTATTCAGATCCTCTTATGACTGCTGCTGAGGACCTTGCTGAGAAACAATGCGTGTCCTGCTGTTTTCATTTAGCTGATTTCCCAGGTTATCAGAAGTCTCTTCAGACAGCCCTGATGTATTTTATTAGTGTCAAGTTAAAGATCTATGCAGATAAATGATGCGTCAGTTGTTTTAACAGATGAATATGTTTTATAATGAGTGAAGTCTACAACCAGGCTTACCCACAGTCTAACAGTAAAATCTGTCATCTTTGCAGACAGCACTTGTTTTGCCTGAGTTTCAAGCCAACTGGGAGCAAGGAAATGATCGTAGAAAAATGTCGTGCTTGAGCTAATGTACTGTGTCCCATTGACAGTATCGGAGCTTGTTGGTGTTCCCACAGCTTGAAGAATAGAGGGAGCAAGTACAGGTCCAGCTTGCAGCCATACTGTGTTTTAAAGCTGTACTGTGAGTCCACTGTGGATTTTAAAAGCTGGCAGACCTGTGCTGTTGCGTACAAATTTGGCTTGCTTCTGCTCTTTTCAGGAGACACGAACAAGTTCCTATCCAAAGGGAATGTGCTCTCAGTGTAGCTTTTTTTCTGTTATGTCTTCAGATGGGGTTTGTTTGCAGCCAGCTGGCTTGGAGCACAGGCAGAGTGAGCAAAGTTCTGTATGAAATTGTGCGCTTTTATATAAGGCAAAAGCTTGCCTAGGGGATTCACCTCCTCTGGGGGGGAGAGAATCTACTGTGCAGATTGGGACCGGGAGCATTTGCAGCCCCTACTTGTAAGTGTTATGCTTGCTTTACCTGGTAAACACACAGAGTGAAGGCCTTGAAGAAACAGCTTACGCAAATGCTCCCTAACTTTTGGCAGTGGAATTGGGGCTGACGGCAGCAGGACTCTAGGCAGTGAACAAAGCTGGACTCTGCAACAGGATCTGTTGCACCGTGGTTTTGTTACAGACTTAAGCATGTGTACATACGGGGAAGAAACAATTACATCTGATTACCTTGAAGAGTAAATATTAAAACCATAAATATACTCCTATATTGAGCATTTCTTAATTAGATTTCAGCCTGTACGTTAACATACTTGTTGTTTCAAGTTACATTATCACTTCTTGGCTTCTTTTCTTTCTGTGAGTCTTTAAATATTTCATGCTTTTGTATCTTTGACTTCTCCATTGATTCACATACTACCTATGAGGCTAAAATCTTATTTCTAGATGGACATTAACCATAGCCAGTACAGAGCTCCTTTCTTTGACCCATATGCAAGTTTTGTTGTGCAACATAAAAAGGGAGGAATTATCATCCGTGGGGACTTTAAAAATGTTTTCTTTCATGGAAGGAGCAATGGCCACCAACTTGCTTCCTAATATTTTCTTTGGTGGATTAGCTGTTGGCTCAGAATTTTGCTGTTTCACCCACAGGGCTGAGTACACTATGTCCTGCTTTGTGTGACTGTTCTTCACTGCTAAATTGGATGAAGTTATGAAGTTGGTTATTTTGGCATAACCAAAAGCTATGATGAACCTTGGTTATTTTGGCATTGGGTACCATGCTCTAGGTCCTATGAGGAAGTGGGGGATTATCAAGACCTGGTCAGTAACAGCCTACCACTTTTGCTAATTTAAAAAAAAAAAAAAAAAGCATTATGCTAATGTTAATTAACCCAGTTACAAATGGGTGGATTAAATGACTATTTTCTGCTCAGTGTTGTGATGAAATGGACATATCCTGGGTGAATTCCAGCTTACAAAACGCCAGCTAGCTCTGTGGGACTCCTTAGTCCTTCCCTAGGACCCCAAGGAGTTAATGCAGCACCAGCTCACCTGGGGCAGCCCTAGTGTCATCTCTCTTCCGATGTCTTTTAGAACTGACACCTGAATGCCAGGTGATGACATTGCTTACCTTCTGTCTTAGGTAATGTATGTTCATGCTAAGAAAAATTGTAGTCCTTGAAATCTCTAAATCTTTCTATTAACTTGAATGTGTTCTTCCATGTACTTGTGCTGTGGAGAAAGGAATGCAAAGGAAGGCTGCACTTTTAGGACTCAAATATGTGAAAGGGAGGTAGGCAAGGTAATAAACACAGTTGAGTTTCTGGTCTTCAGACAAGCCAGCATCATTGTTTTATCTCTTTTCTGTTACAGCACTGAGTGTTTTGACTGCTGACAAAGGATAGCTTTGGGGCAACATGTTCAAAGTGTTAATGCACACCTGTTTGTGCAGTATGTGAAAATCAATTGTAATCAATTCAGATAGTGTCGTGTCTCTACTAGAGATGTTATAAGCTGGCGTGGCAAGATGACATTCCATGTAATCACTGCGGAACTTGAATAGAGGTGTTATGGTTTCAATTATTTGAGAAATCCTGACCTCCAGAAATGTCTCTCAATGCTTGGAAATGTATTTTGTGAGCAACCAAATATATAGCCGTATGAAGATTATCATTGGAAGTGCTAGAAAGAGGCACTTCTGTTAATTGACATTAAAACCTTTTGAGAGCAGGGATTTGGTGAGGCAACATCATGACATTTCCCCTCAACTGTTTCTGTGGGTAGAGGAAGCCTTAAAAAGACAGATTGCATAATTCCTTTGGTGGTGTTTTTTTAGTTGTTTAGGTTGCCTGTATGTTGGGATGCACTTGATGGTTTTTAAATGAAATCTTACAGTACCAAAATCAACTCTTCAGTTGAAAGATGTATGCTTGTAACTTAAGATAGTTTTTCTGCTTGTTTGTATTGTTAAGTCTAATTAAAAAGTGGTAGTATAGAAAACCCTACAGAAGTATTGTTTTGTTTCTAAGGTTGGAGGATTACGTTTATCTGAACAGCATGTTCCAATATTACTTTACTATGTCACTTTTTTTTTTTTTCAGACTAATCTTGGTACAGGTCATGTAACAAGTTGAATTTAGCTCATAAGTATAGTTTATTTTTGTTTAAAAACCGTGGTTAGATGCAGCAGGAAAGATTTTGCTTTTGCATCGAGAACTAATGGAGTGTGGAAGTCTTGAGAGAGATGTTGGTCACAGAAATGGTTTGTGAAGGGAGGGATCTTAAATTTAATGGCAGCACTATCTTTGTAGAGTAGAAGGAGGGACCAAGTCATAAGTAGGTGCAGTACTGTCCATTTAGTTAGCAGGAGCAATGAATTTGTGCGGAATCTGAAATTGTAGGGGAAGTCCTGGGGCGGTGAAAGTGTTAAACTGGAGTTGATAGAATGACTGGGGCGGGAGGAGGATCAAATGGATGAGTGTGTACTTTGGGAGGAGGTGGTCTAGGGAAGGAATGGGCGAGCACAAGGACCTCTGGAGCAAGAAGTGGTTGGTCTTATCATGTGGCACTCCTATCCACTGTAGCACTTTTAGGGTAGGATTTGAGGCTGCAGATCTGGACTTTACTGTCTACTGACATAGTGATTAAGAAAATACGGCAGCTGAAGGGGAGGCTGAGAAGGCTGTGGGCTCTTTTTTTGTGCTGTATCAAGTCCAGACAGACTGTGGGTAAATGTGGGCAATGTCAGTTCAGTCTCACAAAAGAGACAGAGCAATGTGTAGGGTGACTGTTTGTAGAGGTAAGTGGGCTGTCTTGTATGGGGAACCGTCTTTAGTTTGTTTCACTTGCCTTCATTTTGATGTTGGCGTGTGCTCATGCCTATAATTAAATAAATCTTAATGGCTATGGATTACTAGGTCTTAGTTTTTCAAATTTACTTCAGCAGCTTTTATAGACAGCAATAACTTTGGGTCTACCTTTTCATTGTGGAGGCAGGTTTTAATGACCAGTTGTATGAATGTTGGCAGTCTCCCGTGTGTGTTTTTTCGTACGTGTTTGTTTTATTCTGTAAGAAGATGGCCCACCAGGATGTCCAGGAGAACAGACTTCAGGCAGCACTTAGGGTATATTTTGAGATTTTGTCTGAATCTATTGCCCAAAACTTTGCTGAATGAAGAACTGTGCTGTTACAATCCTGCAGATACTGTGTTTTATTATAACTGCATGATATTGAAGCCATTTGTCTTGTTTTTGTAAGTCTCTAGCAAAGGGATTTCCCTGTCTATTTTCTTATACAGGCAAACATGCTGAAGACATATTTGGTGAATTGTTTAATGAGGCTAACAGCTTCTACATCAGAGCAAATTCCCTTCAAGACAGAATTGATCGCCTTGCTGTCAAAGTTACCCAGCTGGATTCAACAGTAGAAGAGGGTAGGTAATTGCATGAAAGCAGTGAGCCAGAAGTGATGTTGACAAGACCACGGTATTTAATTACACAACAATCTCTCTCTTTTCAAAGTAATCCTGAACTGGTATTTCATCTTTTCTTAGTAAGGCAAGCTGGGAAAAATGTTAGCAGAAGGAGGGGGGGGAAATATTCTTCAGTCGTATAGCTGTCTTCATTTTTGACTTAGCATTTCTTGAAGAACCTGCTGTAGTAATGGAGCCATTAAGCTGCCTTTTTCACAGGGAGAACATTTAGTCTGTGAATGTAATAAATCGTAAGTGAATAATCATACTGGAAATAAATCAATAAATTGGAAAAAGCTTGAGACAGTAGTTCTATTTATTTCAGGATGGGGTAGTAACAAACTATATTACCAGTGTCTATTCAGGATTACTGGCTACAGTTACCTAGGATCTTATAACGCTCCTTACCTAAATGGGTCACTGCGTGTTTGCACTAAGAAGCTGAAATTCCTTAGGGGGTTCTAGTCACTAGAAACAGTAGTTTCTGCTGCTATGTCCTCGCTCGCTTACATGTTTGGTCATTTACATCATAAATACACAGTAAAAATGAAGAATTTAAGTAACGTCATTACGTTGTTTGGAAGCACTTCACTGAGGTAAGTAGAACATAGTTCTCTGTTTAGGCCTGAAAGCTGTTATGTGCATGTTTGCTTACATGTTTAGTTACCTGTCTGAGCCAACCACTGCATGTACGTCCTGTTCAAATCACTTCTTCTGTCTTCCAGAAAATTAAAATTCCTGACATTTACTAAAATGTAAAATCTTGTTACATCAGGACAATAGTGTAATACTCAGTAGTAAATTCTGCTTGTGATATATTTAATACTACCGTTTATACAGTTTATATATTATATTTAGTATTACTATTCGTGTTGATATTAAATGGTACTATTAATATTTAATAGTATATTTAACCTTCCGTTTCTAGCTAGCTGGTGACTGGAAACCGTTATGTGATGTATGTTTTTTGTTTTGAAAACTGTTAACTGGCAGAGTATCACAGTTGATACTAGCACCTCTCTTTGTCTTAGAAGAGAGGTCGTGAGCTATGTTGTGGTAGTAATATGAGCAAACTAGATGATATTCTTAGAGTGAACTTGTTCCACACTGAGATGGATGATGTCAGTCTTCATGACTTTCAAGTACATGATTTTCAGAAATGCTGTCATCACTTGAGTNATATATATATATGTATTTATTGTATACAGTCAATTCAGGAAATGGTTAGTATCATTGTAAACAAGCCAGTGAAGACTTCAGTTCTCTGTTCAANTTAATATTTAATAGTATATTTAACCTTCCGTTTCTAGCTAGCTGGTGACTGGAAACCGTTATGTGATGTATGTTTTTTGTTTTGAAAACTGTTAACTGGCAGAGTATCACAGTTGATACTAGCACCTCTCTTTGTCTTAGAAGAGAGGTCGTGAGCTATGTTGTGGTAGTAATATGAGCAAACTAGATGATATTCTTAGAGTGAACTTGTTCCACACTGAGATGGATGATGTCAGTCTTCATGACTTTCAAGTACATGATTTTCAGAAATGCTGTCATCACTTGAGTTTTTTTTTTTCTGGTGTGTGTGCCCATTTTTGCTTCCTTTCTCTAGCATCTCATTTGTATTACAGAATACCTTCTCATTAGTTTCCCGAGTTTGGAGTTATTAAAAAAGTCTGGAAGGGAAAACTAGTGAATGGACTGAGATTGTCATCAGATTTTATTTTAAACTGTCATCAGTTTATACTCTACGCTAATCATCTTTCATGTTAATAAGCNAAAAAAAAAACAAAAAACCCCAACAGTGTATTTCAGGTTACCTAAGAATTGAACATAACATAGAGAGCGTACTGTCACTTTTAAATTGTGATTGGCATTGTCTGGATCTTTTTAGCAGTGGACACTTCATCTCAGGGAAATATGTATTATGAGTGAAGGAAAGTTTATCTAAAAGTGACAGGAACAATTAAAAGCAACTTATATTTTTCATTTGAAATGAAACAATGAAAAGGCTAGTATTGTTTTCCCCAGAATTATGTACCAGAAAAGATGCATTAAAAGTGTGTTAGTGGACTGTAGGAAGAAGGTATCTATTTCTCTCTGTAGAGAGATGAGGAAGACTTAAGATTGAAGGATGACCAATTATATGGAAAGATTGGGAATTGAAAGATGGTAAAAGATATGGAACTCTCTCACAGGAATTGCAGAGGCCATAATTTAATAACCATAGGATGGGATTGAATGTGAATGGATACCAGATGTAATTATAAAACATGCTATGACAGAGGAATATCAAGCTTTCTGTTCCATGGTTGAAGCCAAACTTTCTACTATTAGAAATCCAGGTTAAACCTTGTAAAAAGGGGAGATCATTGCACATCTGCATGTGACAGGATTCCTGTCACAACTTCCAAGACAAACAGTTCATGTTCCTGTTATTTTAACTGAAATTCTGAACCAAGAGGGATGCAAATCTGATTAATTATGATGATTCTTATGTGCCTTTGTACTTAAATATCATGATTATCCCTGAAAGTACAAACAAATCTTTCAGTTTTCCTTCTATATTTTGCTACAGATATTGCTCATATAAAATTAATTTTCACTTAAGTTAATTTCAGACATGTGATATATGTATTTGTGTTTGTAACAGTATCGTTACAGGATATCAACATGAAAAAAGCATTCAAGAGTTCAACAATCCAAGATCAGCAGGTAGTTTCAAAGAACAGCATTCCTAACCCGGTGGCTGATATTTATAATCAGAGTGACAAACCACCTCCCCTGAATATTCTTTCGCCTTATAGGTATGGAAATATTCAGTGCTTCAATTCTTCTACTTTGTATGTAGAAAACGATTACAGCAGAAGTGAAAAGCTTTGCTGGTTATTGAGATACGTTTTTGTTGAGGACTTCTCTGTTCATGAAAACAAAAATTGTTATTACCACACTGAAAATCATAGGTTGTACCTGACAAAAATCATTGCATTTCAGTGTAACAATGTTACATGGCATCATGGGATCAGAGAGCAAGTGCCATTCATCACATAAAAAGTGAAAAGAAAATTAATAATACAGTAAACAATGCTTTCTTTGGTTTATTTATCTAGAAATTTGTTTTTTTTTTTTTTTTTTGCCTTCTCTTCCCTCCCAGTGTACACATACATGCATGCACACTATCTCTACCTTTCTTTCTTCCTGGTGAAGAAAGCAGCAGCAAGCAGGATTTCACTTCCCGTTTCCTTTAAGTTTATAGTTATTCATGAAATCGATATTATTTGTCTGAAGGGTTGTAGACAACATTTTTTTTACTGTGTCCTTTAACATTTGAGAGGTGCTGGATTACCAGATTGTAATAAATTACCAGATTTTAGTAAAGCAGGCACTCAATCTGCAGTAACTTACTTTAATTTTTTGTCAATGACATAGAACATTTGCAGTGTATTTTTTATTTTTAAAGCTTTTACTTGAAAGGTAAAAGTGTTAGACTTATAGCTGAAGTATGCTTTTTTCCCCACTGTTACAGACAATTGTGTTCTATTGTTTATAGGCATCCAGTGAGTTATTTATCAGTCAAGTGTTCTGTACAGTTATGGTCCAATATGTATCTGGATGATATTGTCAGTGAGTTTCATTGCATTATGCCTTTTATATTAGGGACGTATTAGTGAAATTTACTTGAATTTTATTTCTTAGTCTTGCATCTCCTGAATTTAAATTATTTTTATTTGCCTTGGCCAAAATTTAGGGAATCTGAAGGGCACCAGTTTAGGAAGCTAGACTGGCATCACTGTTACATGCTGCTTGGGCCATGCCAGATGCTCTGCCATGTTGACTCCCCCTGCACCCATTCTTTTTCAGGCATGTTAGGATGTCAGAAGTTTCCATATTTCCAGGCCATGGGGTCAAATGCCACCTCAAATTAGGATTTGGTAGCATATCCTTTATGTGACCCTGGTTCCTGCTGCCGACTGGAGCTACCCAGCCCAGATCAGCTCTGTCTCAAATCCTCCTAGAACAGTCTGGCAGAACTCAGCTTTCTGTTGCTACCCCTTTCCTAGCCCTTCTCCTATTCAGAGGCCTGTGCTTCCTGTCATAAGGGCAAAGGTACTCAGACGTACCTTGTTGCTAAATTTGGATCCTAAAACCTGTCTGGACTGAGCCAAATGCTCCTTTTCCAGTTCTTTTGAGTCAGCTGAGTTCCATTAATAACTTACGCTCCTCTGTCCCCTATGCATCCTGTTTTGGCACTGATGATGTTGTAGCACCAGGGAATTTTACTCCAGCAGTCAGCTCCTGCCTGGGAGCATGCCTCCTGAAAGGCTGTGGATTCCAGCCCTCTTCCCTGAAATTCTTGGCATGAATCAAGCCATTTGCAAGCTGCAATTACCAAGAGTGGCATTTTGTGCACTTGGCATGCTGGCATTTCACAATGCAAAAAAAAAATTGAGTTTGGATGATCTTTGAAGGTAAATTTTGTTAGTTTAAAAATGCTACTTGATATTTTCTTAGCTTTTGTTCTACTGTATTTCCAGGGATGATAAGAAAGATGGATTGAAGTTCTATACTGATCCTTCCTATTTTTTTGATCTTTGGAAAGAAAAAATGTTACAAGATACTGAAGATAAGCGAAAAGAAAAGAGAAGACAAAAGGTAAAAGCAGAAACATAATAGAAAATACATGTATTAAAATTTTGTGTACGCTTGTCCAGACATAACAATTGATGTCATACTTAGTTTGTGTGCGTGGCAGGACTGTTCTGCTTTATACATGGCTGTAGACTCTGAGCTGGTTCAGTTTTTATAGCTTGTAATTTCTGTTTTAAGTTGGCAAATTGAATGTTAGGAGAACTATAGTTATCTTCCAACATACTTTCTTTAATCCCTTGCCAGCATCTGCTTATTAATACTCAGTGAAATAGCCCTGTTGTGCTTCAGGAAAAAAGACCCTGTGATTTGGGGGTGTGGGGGGGAAGGTGGAAGAATTAGAATTAGTTTTATTTTCTTAGGTCTTTATCCAGAAGCATCAACTCCTGTAGCAAAACGTGGGCTTATTCAGAAGTACATATTCTTTTTTTTTTTTTTTTAATTCCATCACAGTGACTCTTCACTTTTCTAAACATAACAAGTTAGTACAATGTTAATACACAGCCAAATTGTTATGTGGTTTAGCAACAAGAGAAGACTTATTTTAGGTGTAATATTCTTTCTTTCCTAAAACTTTGGAAACAACAACAACAAAAAGGCTTTTTCATAGAAAAGTGTCCTCAGTCCTGGATTCTTTTCAGTAGTTTGATCTAAGATGTGTAGTTTAAAGCAATCAAGATTTCTTCTTTTAATGGATTTTAGTTTTGAATGAAGAAGTTGCTACTTCTGCAGCTTCTTGGCTGTCAATTTTTTGATCAAATCTGAAGGTCATAAGATTTTTGAAGATAATTCTAGAGGAAAAAAAATGAAAGTGAAGAAGGAAAGTTTGGTGAAGCAATGACTGCTTATCTTATGCGGCAGCAGGTGCCCTTCTAGATAGGTTCAGTGAGAGATAAGGGGTTTGAATTAAGAGGAATCCAAACAAGGTGCAAAGACTGCTCAGAGGAAATAGAAGGGAGTTACTTAGTTTTCAGGACATATATAAGCTCCGTACATCGTAGATATTAGCATCTACATAGGATATATACATGTGTGTATACAAGCAGGTATTGTATATAATAGCACATATACACCTGTATATATGCTAATATATACACGTGTGCGTATGCTAATATATACGATACCTACTTAGAAATCAAATTATAAAATGTGACAGGGGAACTTTACTATTCTGATTTTATAGAATGTCATCAATTCCTTGTTTCTGTGGCTAGAAAAAGCTTTCTGACTACAACATTTTTAAACAAAACATGAAGACTTAGTTTAACTAAAACAGCTGGCGAATTCATGATTCTGAAAGTTTTGGGAAAAAATAAATCAGATCTTCCTGTTAGGAATATGAATCAAAAATGTTTTCTATATTGACAGGTATCTCGGTATTAAAGTATTAAATATAGTTGAAAAAGCTAAGTAAACATTTTCTGTACAAGATACTGTCTGAAGCAAAGTCTTGGAAAATATTCACTTGGTTATGTGTATAATTGTAAACAAATTTATATGCAGGGTTATAATCCCACTCTATCCTCAGTATGATAAGCCATAGAGTTGATTGGAAGATGGGAAACAACTACAGCAGCATTTGTTTTCCAGTTCAGTTGTTTTTAATTTAATTCAGTATTTCTTTGTGGGAAAAAAATACATAGGGGTAATGAGAACCTTTGATTCTTTTCCTCCTTTTTTCCCCTTCAGATTTAGAGCTTGTCACTAGAGAAAGGGATAAAAAAAACTATCAACTGCTAAATTTTTCATTTTGATTTGATACTAAAAAGGGGAAAAATACAAAAGTGTTTGTTTATAACATACTTTCACTTGAGCATGTTTTGATAGCTTTAGAGAGATTTTTACAAAACCCTTTATGTATAGACTTATATAGACTTGCTTTCAGACTACTTTAGGCAATACATCTCACTTATTTCCACCCATGGTATATTTTTTTGTAGATTTTAATTGCCATATCACAGCCTACAACTAAGATGAAAAATATGCTCAATTGTAGGATTGTAGGCATATATCACTTAAAAACACCTTGATAAATTCTACCTGAAGTGCTGTTTGATTTTCTTACTTGTTTAACAGGACCAACTAAGAAGAAAGCAACACGCAGGTTTAAATTTGCATAAATAGGCGTGACTTTGACAGGTAGAAATCAGTTTTTTAGCTTTCCAGAAGTTGATGTACAAATAAGCATATTATTGTCTGGAACCTTTGCAGCGCTGCAGGGTTTGAGTGAGATGTCTCACAGACACTGTTCATTCCACAGGTTGCTTAAGACTGGCATTTTCTTTTGCTCTTGTCCCTACAATAGCAGGGACAGGGAATGAATCCAGGACATCTATTAACATTTTTTGTGTCTGAAGTTACATTTTGAATCCACTAACTGAGAATTCAGCAAACAATTTATACTTCACAGAAGCACAAAATATAAAAGCTGTTGAGAAGCTGTGTGCAGAAGAAATATAACATGCTAAGCAATATGTATCTAAACGAAGCATCCACATGCAGTCCTATTCAGCTGACCAAATACAGCTGGTTTTTAGCCTCAGCGTTTCATGTGGTCAGTGAAGATTAAGAATGGTCATTGCACCAGAGGATTTGTTTTCCAATATTGTTTTGGTAATTTGCCTTAAATGCTTGAGTTATTGCAGCAGAAGGTTTATGAGGCATTTCATTTTCCTGCCTTCAAATATCACAATTCTTGTTTCTGTTCTCAGTTTAACTATGGAGAATTCTAAGATAAGACTTTCTCTGATTTGACTCTTTCACATAAATGTTTTCTCCAAGGAAACTGTAATTTTCATTCCCTCTAAGTTTAAAATCTGTGGTACACTGCCTTTTTTTCTTTTTTTAACTTTCAAGCTTTCAGTAGGTCAGTGCATAGGAGTTCAGTGAGGTTAGTTTTGGCTTGCAGATACCAGTAATATTCTGAACTGAATGACTGCTGTGGGCCAGTTGTTAATTGCTGGTTAACCAAAGGAGAGTTGTTCCACTTTGCTTTATATTGTTCACCATTTTTTCGTGAGGAACAATTAGTTATTCAAATAATTAGAGATCTTTAAATTTGGGGGTTTATATGCTTGCATTTCAAAAATCCTTGATGATTTGAGATTGATAGGATCCTGTAAATTTCTGAAGTCAGGAAAATACAAGAGGCTCATGCTTCCATTCTTTCTTTGAAAGTGTTGAAAATACTTGCTGAGGCTACTTTCAGTTACTAGTGGTTATTCTTTATAACGATGCTTGAAACAGCATTTGCTAACTCTTGATGCAAATATCAAACTTAAAGTTAACTTAACCCTGTTTGAGGACTCTAACATGTTTGCTGTATGACTGAAATCACTTCCTGCCAAAAGATGAGTGTTGTACCTGCTTTCTGGCTTAACCTACAGCATCCATTTGTCTACCACAGCTTCTATTACATTCATTTAAAAGGGAGTAACTCTTAATAATGCTTAATTTTCCTAAAAACTTTTCTAACTATAGTTATTTTATAGGCTTCAGCTCCTCTAGAACTCTGCCATTGCCCTGTGTATTAAAACTAGAGCTGTCACCATTGTTCAGGTCATGAAAGTGTTTCCCCACCACGTAAGACCTAGTTAGGATCATTCTCTGTTCCTGGAACAACATAAGGCTGCTCTACTAGAGGTGTATATAGTTCTGTCTGCTGCTAATAATTGGCCTGCCCCACTATTTGGGAATAATCTAAATGTTTTTATATAATAATCTAAAAATCAGTACACATAGGGTTTAGTACTGTTCGAGTAAAAAGGGTTCAGCATATTTGTTCATTAGCATACCTACAGATGCTGGTCTGGAACAACCTATCCAACTGAAATCTGATCCAATAAAATCAAAGTACAACTCGTATTTATTTATACACACTTTTTATGAAAAGGTGAATACATACATAGTGATCTCTTAAGTTTGCTTGTTTTTAAACTAGGTGATCATGTGTAAGCAGTCATGTAAGCACTCCCAGTTGTGCAGGAATCATATCAAAATGATTACCTTCCAAGGAGCATTGTACGTGCTTCAAAAGGCTGATATTTAATTCAGAAACTTAAATACATAATAGTGACCCTCAGAGGACGGAGTTACTGTTTTGTGAGGATAAAAAACCAAAGCAAGTTTTCAATTAACCTAGAGGTTTGCTTGTACTTCTTCAATATGTTATGAATTAGTAACAAAACCTAAATAAATGAACCAGGATAAAAGATCGCAAATTAAAACAAATTAAATTTTACAGTGATCAAATGAAAAAGACAGATGTAAAGCATTTAGCAAGCATATATTCAGCCATGGGGATTAGAAAAACTCCATGTATTTAAAATAAAGCGTGACTGTATCTGTCTCCCTTCTGGTCTGATTCCTTTATTGGGAAATTTCGGTATGAAGAAATGGTATTAAAGGAGAAGGTAATGTTGCGTAACCTGAATAAATAAGGGGTTGCTGCTAAAAAGTTTGGAGAGGAAAAAGAATTAAGCAGAAAAAAATAACCAAGGTAATGATCTTTAGTGATGTTAATCAGATCAAAAATCTACTCCTTGCAGGGACCAGGAATGAGCAAGTGTTGTCTAACATTTGGATGTTGAACTTCAAAAACATTTTTCTCTGTCATTCTTAATGTTAGCAAATGTGGATCAGCAGATCCAGGATACAGACATGCATGAGCAAGCCAGGGATCCAAAACAAGGGCAAGCAAATATTTGGTAAATTTTTAATTGTATAATGCCAAATAAATTACTTCAGAATTGTTTAATAGGTGCTATTTGTCGGCTGGGGAAAAATACCTATGTTCATCTGTGAGATACCTTTTAGTCTTTTTTTTTTTTTTTTGGTGGGACTGTTTGGCTTTCCAGCTATCATCCCTGACATTGGAGGTGGAGACTCAGCAATAAAATGCTTGCATATCACCATTTTACTGAACTCTAATCTAAATGAAATTGATATTCTGATAATGCAATCATATTCAATATAGTTATTTTGTGAGAATCTTATTCTAGCAGATGAAAGCTTAATACTGATTTATAAATAGATGAAACATCTTTAACCTATTTATGAATTAGTATTGTAAGATGTGGGTTATAGAGCTGATTTACAAGGGCACTGGATTATTATTATTATTTTTAATATTGAGAAAAGGAGTAGCACATAAATAGCCTTCTCAGTTTGGATTGTTCAAACTTCCTTATTTTCCTGCTGAAGCACCAGTATGATTTTATATTCATACTGAGAAGCCAGAGGTAGGTGAAGAAGATATTCCAGAAGTGTGAAAGCACAGACTCCCACTGTTAGGAGACCTGAGAGGTAACCATTGACATTGGGCTGAAATAATATAGAAAGATTTCAAAACCTATACTGACTGATTTGTCATGAGGCCATCAGGCTGTAATATATCAATGACCTGAATATTACTGACACATTGCACAGAGGGTTAGTGTCATTTATTTTTATATAAGATAATCAGAAACAAGGATGAGGAATTTTTGGTAGTTTACCAAATTACCAAGATACATGAAGGGAGAGCATATTAAAGTAAAACAACAACAAAAAAAATTCATTTCCCATAGAATCATAGCATGTGAGAAAGGAGTGTTTTTACTTTTTCTGTGCTTCCCCAGGGCCTCAGGTGTATGTGACCCTAACAAATAACCAAAATATCCCTGAGCATATTTAACATCAGACTGATTTGCAGAAGGAAATTATGAGTGCTTCAGGACAGTGTAAATAAATGATTGCCATATGATGTCGGAAGAAGTTAAACTTTCTGGCTTTTAAAAACTGTCACGTTCCTGTCTGTATTGGGCAGAGCAGTAGGTCAGTATCACACTGGCATGTACATCCTCCAGAAGAAGGGCAAAGCAGCAGTCTTACTACTAATGAGGTTCATAGCTTAAGGAAATAATCTCATTTTCAGTGCAGAGAAATTTTATGAAGACTTGGCTTCATCTGTAAATCTGGTCTTATTTTCATGCGCTCTAACTGCATTTTAACCTGCTTTTTTCCTTTCCTTGTTTTTCTCTCTTTGCATGCTTTATTTCTTTTGTTTGAACACTAGGAGCAAAAGCGTATAGATGGCACCACCCGTGAGGTGAAAAAGGTTAGAAAAGCCAGGAACAGACGCCAGGAGTGGAATATGATGGCGTATGACAAAGAGCTTAGACCTGACAACAGGTTGTCTCAAAGTGTGTACCATGGAGCATCTTCCGAGGGATCACTGTCCCCAGATACTAGGTCTGTTTACAACAAAGCGGTTTGTTATGCCACAGTTGTATGTTCAGAAACACTGAGTAGAATTAGGTGTTTTTACAGGCTGGAAATAGTTAGAATAGACAAAACGTACAGTGCGCGTTTTAAAGCGCTTCTCAAAATTATTTTAAAGCATAAGTAACACCAATTCTGTAATTAATGATTTTTTTTCTTCCTCAGTGTCAGGTGAGCATTTTGTCATCATAATTTGTTGTGCACTGGAATGAAATAAGCATTTGCTTTATGCTTTATCTTGAGTAGCTGTAGCTGCAAAAGCATTTAAATTGGCTTCTACAAGATGTCAGTGCCTCTTTCTCCGTGTCTAGTTTGCCATATGTTATGCTGCTGATAGCTTAATAAATATTTTTCTGTGATCAATCCAATCAGGCATACTCTTGCCTTTAATAGAATGCTTTAATGGGGGGGAATAGGCTATTCAGCTTTATCTGTGTTCTGTTTGTCTATAAAGCAAGCTACAAAAACAGAAGCAACGTTATTGCTTGAAATAGTTCTCTCTGAAGAAAAATCTCTGCTTAGAGGGACACAGCAGAATTCATCTTCATTCCCTTTGAGCTCAGTGGGAGTTACCTTCTCCTGGTGTGCACAGAAGCCTGAGTTTGTTCACAAAGCTGGTCTCACTAAAGGATTTTATCTCTTATTTTATTTCTCTGTTTGTCACGGTTAATTGCTAGCAGTAGTGTTAGGAATTAATGGAACCTAGTGAAAAACTTTGACACATTATGTTTAAATTGTTGAATGGCTAGGATGAGTAAACAACCAGCACTGCAAAAGTATGCACTCATACCTCAAGGCCGCTGTCCAGCTGAGGTAAATAATATTAAAAAAAAAAAAAAAAAACCTGCTCAGAACTTTGTAAACCTGATGTTTCAGTCTTTGTGAAGATGAATAATCTTCTAATGAAAACAAAAATTTTAAAGACAATTGCTACTGCTGTTTCAATACGTTCAGACCCCCTCTCTCTCTAAAATCATGTAAGCACCTTTTTCTTTTTTTACAGTTTCTAATGTAAAATGTTGTCTCCTGGTTGTCGATCTGTAATATTTCATTAAGACTGTGCTTTCCATAGGTTGATCCTGCTGATCGCCTGTCAAATGCAAGATGTGGATTTGTATTATCTCTGAGCTCTGCCTTTCACACATTTCTAGTCTCTTTCTGGCTTTAACACCTTGCTTCCAGGATTCCTGAGTTAAATAGTCACATTGAAATGCATAGGATCCATAGGATTTTAAAAGCAAAAATTGTAAAAATGCATCATTATGTTGGGCATAGATTTTACGATATGATGGATATCTTGTGCTTAGTACAAAACTTCAAGTGCTTATAAAGTGGAGAACTTTAAATTCCAGTGATCAAATATCAGTGATTAAATCCTGAAATCTGTTTTATATGTATGAAGGGTTAATTTTGTGACTAGTACTCACGTGGAGAGACGGCTTTGTTTTATCTTGGCGTAGTCTCAGTTGTGGGAAATAAGCTCTAAAAAGCACGATGCATGCAGAAATACTGGTTTCAGAGAGGTTTTTGTGCTGACAGTGAACAGTGTTACAATTCTTTAGGACCTTATTTCTATTTGCCTATATTGTTTTTTAATGCTAAAGTAATAATAATAATAAACTCATATGTCTCCTGGTTTGCTAATTGTAAAACTTGCACATTAAAGGTTGATATCCAAGTGTGTCCAGACTGTGGCAATTTACAATGTATTTGTTATACTTATTGTACTTTAGAGAGAGAAACACAAGCTGAATCCAAACAGAAACCAGCAAATTAATGTGAGAAAAGTAAGAACAAGAAAAGAAGAGTGGGAGAGAAGGAAAATGGGCATTGAGTTCATGAGTGACGCAAAGAAAATGGAGCAGGCAGGAAGCATGAAAGAGGACAAAATGCCCAAAGGGTTTGTCATTTTGTTTTACTCAAAGCCCTGGCTTTTTGTTGCTTACCTTGCTTCCAGTCTTGCAGATAAATGCATCAGTTGACTGTGTTCACTAAAAGCCAGGCTGCACGAATGTTCGTTACTAATACAATACAGCTCTGTGCAGTAATGGGACGAAGAAATCCTTTTGCTCCCTCTCTTGGGCTTATTTGACAGAGCATCCTAGACTTTGTATCTTTATGAACTCTCTGCTCAACTAATATTCACATTTCCTAGTTTCTCTTTGCAACAAAAGTATTTGTGCATCAGAATAAAAAGCATTTTCTAACTTTTGAAATTCGTTTTCTCTGCTTTGGTAAAGTATGTTCTTCTGCATAATTGTGAGTGCTTGCAATATTGCTTTCCTTTTTCTGCTGTTGTTAATGTAAGGCCAACCTGAGAAGCATTATCACTTCAAACAATGGACTGTCAAAGTCATTGACAAAAACAATGTGCTTCCTCATGGCTACTAAAGAACTGTAAAACCTGGAGAAAATTTTTTTCTTGCCTTTTTAAAGTCTTCACTATAAGGGAGCATTCTGCATGCAGTTAGTATGCTGAAGCTGAACCATGATTTTTTTGTTGCATTTGTTCTTGTGCTTTCCAGTGGACTTAGATGGGAATGGTGCTTGACAATTAGGGAGTCCTGCTGCAGGGAAAATCATTCTGATTGTATTCTTTTTTAGGTTTT
Organism: Anseranas semipalmata; assembly: GCA_013399115.1. Taxonomy (NCBI): domain Eukaryota; kingdom Metazoa; phylum Chordata; class Aves; order Anseriformes; family Anseranatidae; genus Anseranas; species Anseranas semipalmata. Next base: position 50,080 of record VXAA01002195.1, on the reverse strand, counting down.
CTTGTGAGCTGTTTAGGTAATACCATTACACTTGCATAATCTCTTCTGCATCCATTTACTTAATTTTAGGTCCCATGCATCTGATGTTACAGATTATTCTTATCCTGCTACTCCGAACCATTCCCTCCATCAGCAGATAGCAATGCCTTCATATGGGACAGGAGATGGTCCACAGTACATGGGAGTATCCCAAAGCCACGAGCATGAATACAGACCACCTACCACAGCACGACATGCTACTTTAAACAGACCTCAGCAACCACCTCCACCTCCACCCCAGCCTTCAGATGGCCAACATAGCTCAGTACCTGTGGTACCAGCAGAATATGGGTAAAACTCCTGATTTACTCCAGTGGTCTTGACAAAGCTAGAGGGATGCATGTTTTTCATAACCATCAACATGTAATGCATGCACAAAAAAACCTGCAACTACCTTAGTTATCTCACTGAGGAGAACAGAAGAAGTTTGATATAATTTTAATGTATGAAATGAATTTGAGGAAATAGTGAAAGCGGAAAGAATGAGCTGTGTATTGAATGTGGTGAAATCAGTATATTTGTAAAATACTAAAGGTCTCTAATATAATATTAAAAAGGGCATAATTTTCCTTTATGGTAGAAAGCAGTTACAACACAATTTGATTAATATTTTAAACTCCAGGAAAGGTGCAGAAAAGGTATTGCTGAATGTGATTAACATGTCAGTTTTAATGTTGCATTACTGAAATGAATTTTAAAGGAGCTTATGCTGGAACTGGAAGGGATCTCCTCAGATGCAGAATCAAGTTCCCTACTACCACAGACATCTCCATAATTCAGTTTCTGCATTTATCAAACTCCTATGTAAACATTTTGCCGAACACATTTTGAAGAAAGGCTTGCTCCAGGGTACTGGCTGTCTGATAGCAAGAAACCATGTATTTTCAAACAAGTCTGTACCTACTTGTTCTTTTGCCAACATTGTCCTTTTGCTTAAGTAGCTTAAAATTTCGGGTTACAACCCCAGTAAGGTTGTATTTGTTCTTGTCTGTGTCATTTTTAAGCTAAGACAGCCAAGCTTTTTCAACCTTGCTTGATGCATCCTGGGATAGCATTTGCCCGATTAATGACCATATCATGCTGTAGATGACTCAGTTATGCTATGATTGACTGCTCCAACCTGCATTTTCTCTGTTATTTCCAATTTATAGCAGAAATACTTGTGGTTAGTTCCCAGGTACATGACCACTGGCAGTGTATCACTACCATCATACATTGACATGTATCACTGAATGTCAATAACTTTCCTTCAACTCCTGGCTCCAGTATCTAGTTATTTATCTACTTCATAACTCTTATACTAATCCCCATTTTTTCTGTTTAACAACTCTGTTAATGACATTTTAACAAATAAATTAGCTATTCCCTGTTCCTCTTCTTTAAAGTATCAATCAAATTTATCAATTTAATTGAATGCTATTTAAATTGATAAACTTGACTAAAGAAGCACATGAGATGCATGATAGACTGTCGGGTAAATAGTTCCATTCCTGCTTTCCATTTTCCTCCATGCCTGTCTCTTACTACCTTTTAATACTTGTTCTAACACCATCTTCTATGGAAGTGATATGCATAGTATACAGTTTTCGTGGTCCCTTCTTAGTCATAGGCACTGTACATAATATGCCCACAGAGTACATGTTTAGTAACAAATACAGATGTATAGTTAACTAGGCAGGAGTAAGATAAAATAAGATAAAATTCCATTTTTTTTGTTGCTACTGAAAGGAGGTTGCCCTTAACTACTATGTCTGCTTTAAATAACTATATTATCAATATTTGATAATTTACGTGTTTATAATCATTTACATATTTAACTCACCAGTTTAAATTCCTTTCAATTTTTTGTTTTAGTTGAGGTTGGATAAGAGCAGTTTAAGGGGTGATGATTCTGTAAATCCTAACTTTTGATGCATTAAATGCTTTTATTTTGTTTTATACAGGATGCTTCCAGCTCAGATGGTGGATTATTACAATCCTGCAGGCCCTCCTCCTCCTCCTCCCCCCCCTATGATTCCTTCAGCACAAACTGCATTTGTTAGTCCCCTTCAGCTTCCTGTGCCCCCTTCCCATTCTGGACTGGTGACGAGCTCTCCCTATGCAGCTACTCATCCTCCTCCTCCTGGTGGGCTTGTTGTCACTGCTCCTCCTCCTCCTGGCCCACCTCCCCCCCCTCCAGGCCCTCCTGCTGCAGCTTCATCCCTCTCTTCCTCCCCCATGCATGCCCCTCCAGCTGCTGAGGCAAAGCGTCATGAACCTGCACAGCCGCCAATAAGTGATGCACGAAGTGATCTTCTTGCTGCCATTCGAATGGGTAAGTGAACGCTGAGTTTTAGCTGTTTCTGTTTTCGATGAAAGCACTGCATTTTCCAGTGATCTGAGTTCATGGTTTCTGTTCCTAGCTGGGCTGAATTTCATTGAGAGAATTAGTTAATCAATCATGGTACCACCCACATTCTAACATTTGTCAACCCTGATCTGTTTCTAAAACCTAATGTTCCGAGATCTGCAGCTTTGTTAAATACATTCTAGTATTTGTGTGGACATAATAAAAAGAAAACTAAACATAAAACAAAATTTATGTTTATCATGTAGAACTCTCCATTAGAAGTACATGGATTTTCAGTTCTATTCAGAACTGTGTTATCCGACACCGGGTTTCAGCCTAGTGATTTTTAATTGGTGATTAATGGCTATTCCTCACTTTGCTTATACTACAGAACTGGAGTTCCAATGGTGTTTCCAAACTCACTTGTGAAAACTGTCATCTTCAGATCAAAAGGATATGTACAGTCTTGAATATTTAGTTTAACTTATTGTTGGCAGTTTTAGAAGTCTAGAAGCACTTAGACTCTGAGAATGGATTCCAGTCTGCCTTTTTTTTGTCTTTGTCTCTTCTTTGCTTGGGAAAGCTCTCTATTTCAATGGTTCTTTGTTTTTCTTCCCGAATATATTGTTTGAATGCAAAACTTGACAATAACAATGTAAAATTAAAAAATTTGAAAACTTAATTTGGGAGTATTTGTCTCCGCAGGAATTCAGCTGAAAAAGGTGCAAGAGCAACGTGAGCAAGAAGCAAAGCGAGAACCTGTTGGAAATGATGTGGCGACCATCCTTTCAAGGCGCATTGCTGTGGAATACAGTGATTCTGACGACGATTCAGAATTTGATGAGAATGATTGGTCAGATTGAGCCTGGTCTAAGCACAGTGACAAGTTCACGAAATACTTGGCTTCAGTGATTGCTTTCTTAGCAAGATGTAAAGCAGGATGTTGACATGTATTAAGGCTAATGATTGAAGTGCTAAAATTGAATTGGTATTATTCAGAATGCTGTAGCTTAGCAACTCTGGTAATAATGTGGTTATGCTTATGCAGATCAGAAACTTGTCTTACTTTCAGTATTTACCGCATAATACTTAAGTGCCACTAAATGTAGCAAACCATGTGCTGCGAGCAAAATACGCTGCAGTTGTTGCACTGTTACAGAACCAGCATTTTATTTTACTTTCCCAATCTTTAGGGGATAAAATATATTTTTTTGACTTTGCATCTTATTCTTTTGATTATGTAAACGACTTAGGTACTTGTGAATTGGTCTGCTTGTTAGTCTTTGAGGACAGTTTATGACTGGGTGAAGTGTTGAGTTCCATAAATATACAACTTTTAGCTTTTTATTAGATGCTAATTATGCCCATGTTAAAATGCAATAGACAGTAATTAAATACCTACTTAGTCTATTTTTAAGCGTTCCTGGGCTTATTTTTTTGCATACAGATTTGATTTTATATAACGTAACCTTTTTTTAATATTAAAAATGTAGCAGATGGTGAAATGTATGCTTTGAAGAATGAATCCACATGATCCAAAATTAACACATTGTGAGCAGACTGCATTAAGTTTGTAACAGTAATAGCTCTAGGTTGCTGGCTGCTTGTTGGGTAGAGTGCTGGGAAGTCTCAGGTAGGTAGTGAACACGTGTCCGTATTACAAAAGAGAGTTAAAATACCTGTACAGCTTTTCAGTCTTATAATATGGATCAACTGGACACAAAGACTTCAGGATAGACCTGACTGAAGCCACATGGTTATTGCAGTGTAGAAATGTTATGCTATTATTACTGAAGAATGGAACTTTGTCAGTCTACATCTAGCAATCAGATGCATTTCACAAGTATTAAACGTGGTCCTTATGCCTGTAGGTACAAATGTTTGTAAATAAGTTTTGTTTGTTGATTTGTGTATGTATAGTCACGACAGATTGTTTTCAGTTTCCTGTAGCACATTTACTCAAAACTACCATTACTTTGAATGTATTTCTTTCCTAGTACATCGCATTTATGTAACAGTTATTGGCAGTTAAAACAGTTTTAATGGCTGTTTAGATACTATGCTGTCTGTATACATTCTTTTTCTCTTTCCCTTGGAACAGTTGCTGACATAGTCTGCTTTGGCTGTCTCTGTTTCTTTAAAAATAATTCATATTCTTTTCTAAGTACAGTATTAAAATGTTCTTTTTTCTTCTGGACTGAGAGTTGGGCTGCTGCTTTGCCTAATGAGGCTTTTAAAAATGGATTAATAGAAGGAGGAAGAGTTCTTTCGTTAACAGATTAGTTTTAATCTTTGTAACAGAAGTCTGTGTAATTCCAGGTCTAAACACTTGGTAAAGCTCCTTTGTTCTGTGAGGCCCCGTCTGTTCTTAAAAATAACAAAGAAAAAAAAAAGTATATGAAATGAAAAAAAATAAAAAATAAAAAAATAAATGGAAGATCATTATCTAGCTTGTGTTTACACAATTAACAGTTTTAGTCCTGAGAATGTAACAGTCTACCATGATGTTTGCATGCAAGCTACTGGCTACTTCATTGCTGTTTAATCTGCATATGATTTTTCAATCTGTGATGGTCATTTATATGGTAGGGTGGCAACGTCCTCAATGTTGGTCTTAAAGATTGATCATATAAAGCACAACCAATCTCTGCATAATGGTGAGCAACCGCAGTTCCTGTTAATCTGTGGCAGCTGAAGGTACTCATCTCAGTTTGTTAGATCCGGTTTAGTCTTTGCCTTAAATACAAAGCTGACATTTGCTTTATTTTGCGCACTGGAGTCTGAGGTCTGCGTGTCCACAGAGGCCATGGCGTGGTGATGGTTTTCCTTAATGCATGAGAGATGGTTTGTTCAGCCCGTAACGATGCACTTGCACGGTGGCTTGCAAAATGGTTCTTTGGATGAGTCGGCCAGAAGTGCGGCTCAGACTGCAGTGTTATGTTGCCGTATGGGGGGGAGAGTGCTTAGTATTCTTTTAATACATGTTGAAATGAAATATCTCAGCAGAAAATTCTTCCCATTCTACTGAGATTTGATATGACAGAAGATTTATTTTATGAGCACAGAGGCTGGGTGTATCTAAAATTTTGTAATTTGTGTTGTTTTTAAATAATAAACGTTAAATAAGCAATCAGTTGTGACCAGTTAAGATGGTGTAGATTTTTTAGTCATAGTAACCAACCTGTTTTCTGAACCTGCAATGTTGTCATTTTCCTTTCAGTATTTTATTAATTAATAAAAATGTGAATTTAGTGATGTAAACTAACATTCTAGGTTGTTTTTATCAGTTTTATCATACTTTGGGTTGTGAATAAGTAACAAATATGAATAAAATCTCACTTTTGAGCCTGTCTTCCTTTCCTTGGATTACTAAGATTTTACTATTAATCTTTATCCCTTATTGTTAAGTAATAAATGAAAAAGTAACACTTCCAAATGCTATTGGTGATCCCAGGAGACGCAATTTTACTGGGACATAGGCTGGAGTTTGCAAAACCGGACTTCATTAAGGCACTGCTGCTCCTAACCTATGTATTTTTTTTCTTCTGCAACCTTGAATCAAACTCTGTGTTAAAGTTCTTGGCTGGTGTAAACAGGTATTAATTTCCCTACAGGTAGGTTGAATTTTTTTTTCAGTGAAACATTAAACACCTTGGCTCTCAGAAAGAACAGGGCAGAACGTATCAGTGGTATTAGCAAGCCTCTTTCACCCCACACTTGTTATAAGGAAGAGTCTTCCTAGATTAATGATACCAAGCACACTATTGTAAAATGCAAGCCCTTATCTGCCTACTACAAAATAGTTTTAATCTTTTAATAGAGTTAAAACCTCATATGGTGACAGCAGAGGCTTTCCAGCGTACTGGGAAGAACTCGCATAAAGCAGTTGTGTAATCTAGTAACCTAATTGCACATTAAACAGATTTATTTATGCATTTTAGACTTGGTTGTTCCCTGGAAAAATGAATTCATCTTTTCTCTTGCACAGTTCTTTTTTTTTTTTTTTTTCTTTTCCTGATTTGAACTTAGTTCAGGTAATTGAGAGCAAAGACACCAATTCTAAATACAAACTGAATATATGCACTTGCAATTCTGATTCAAAGGCTATTTTAGTAAAGCGAGCTGATACCATCTTTTAAATACTGTAAATACTCATCAGTCGGACTGATACCACTGATGGCGTTGCTCAGCATACTGTCCTCTGCAGCTTTTATGGTTGTCTTTTTGAATGTTCAAGAGTATTTCCATGCAGCTAAACTGACATATCAGTTAGATTTTGGTATTTCAGATTTCTCAGTACTAAGATGAACTGAATGAAGAAGGAGAAAATCTTCATTGTAGGAGAGGTGCATGCAGTTTCAGAACAAGTTCAAAACTGATCTAAGTTTTCAGTGTGTAAATTAATTTGGGAGGAAGGGAAGTGACTCGTTGGAAAATCTGTTCTTGTGATGTATTTTTCAGGTGCTACCTCTGTCACGTTCTGGGCACTGTTTTAATACTAAAGAGGTGATCCCTTCCACTTGAAACAACACACCTAAAGAATGCAGCAAATGTGTAACTTTAAAATATCGATGTAAATGGAATGGAGTATAAACCTGATAATAATGAAAGTTTAATGCAAGTCTTGTGGCTGAAAGCCATCCAAAGATTACTCTGAAAACTGTAGAAACAGAGCTTCAACCTGGTGTAGCCCACTTTGGGGAAAGTTTCTTGCCCTCTGGAGGGCAGCCAGCCTGCGTTGTTAATTCTGAGTGAGTTTGAGGTGTTTCTGATACCGGTACGGATGTACATACACACGTACAAGGAGTTTCAGCAGGATCTTGAGGCAGCTTTGTGTTCACGTACTGAAGCATTATCAATGTGCTCGGTGATGTACAGGGAATGGAAATAAATGATGATCCCTGCTGGAATCACTCAGGCCCTAGCATCAGCCACAAAACAATCAGGAGTGACTTGGGAAAGCTGTTCAGTGATGAGCTCAGTTCCCTTGGGCTTTAAAGGAAGTGTGGGTAGTCGGGAAGGCCTTGCTGTAGGTTTCCAATCAACCATTCTTTTTCTTTGGAGAGGGGAATAGAAAGAATGGGAACACTGGGAAAAAAACGTTAAGTGCAGAACAAGGAGAAGGAATTTTGTATTTGCCTTCTCTGGTAATAGCTGGAGGCAATGAGTGGCTTTTCGTGTGCTGTCAAGTATCTTTAGATTTCTCTGGAGCAATGTGTTCTTGTCTGTGGGTGACATGGGTGTGTGCCCATATGTGTGGAAAGCAGTCTCATGTTTGTGCTGGGCTGGGCTTTTTTTCAGCTGCATAAGAAAACAAGTAGCCTTCAAGAGATTCTTAGCTAAATATAGTAGTCTCTTTGGAGATTAATCCTTAATGTTGCAGATAAATAAAGAAGTGCTTATCTGATTAGCTGGTGCAGGAAGTACTCCCGTGCTTTGCTCTTGGTGAAGAGGTCACATGCAAAGGACTTTGGAGATTAGAGCTGAGGGCAACTGTTTCTTAGAGGTCTCAACAGCTTGTCTTAGTTTTTATGTGGTATGACAGTGTGTTACTGATTGAAAATGCTGAGTGACTCGGAGAGACAACACATCTGTCTTCCCACTCAGCCATCACTCATGCCAATGCAATGTGGGTTAAGGGAAGGAAGAGAGGGCCAGGAATCTGCCAAAGTTACCCTAATGCCAATTAGTAGTGGGCAGCCTGTCCCACCTGTCTTTGAGAGCAACGCTAGTAAACAGGAATCCTACTGAGTGTATTGAGGGAGATGGCAGAATTCGTCTAACGCGGTTTTCTCCCATTTTTCATGAAAGTTGTGCTGCCTTTTAATGTCAGCCAGCTCTGATTAATTCTTCATTCAGTTTCCAGAGTAATTCTGCTGCTAATGTTCCATTTCTTCAGTAAATTTAGCTTTCTAGTCCCTTATCAGGTAACTACCTTTCTCTGACTTGCTAAATCGCCTGCATCTGTTGCTTTTCACCCTTAACAAATTGGATTCAGTCATCAGCCATTGTAGAACTACCTTTGCTTTTCTGAAGTTAATAGCCCACTGCTGATTTTCATCAGCAGCCTGTCCCTCTGCATCCTTCTCTTTCTATTTTCTTCCTTCTGTTTTTCTTTTAACAGATTGCATGTTATCAGTCAAAGATATTCCCATTCACTGCTTCAGCAGGATTTTCAGTTTGGCTGTGGTTTCTTTCCCTCAAAGAGATTCCTGTCGTCAGCACAGTCACACAACAGTGGGTGTTGCAAGGGATGCCATTTCCACATACAGGGGCTTTTCTCCTCAACTGTGGAGGACGCTGGTAGTAGTGGGATTATTTATCCTAGGCTTAAATTAGTGATGAAAAGCAAATCTTTCCAAAATTGCTGCTCATCCCAACCATGAAGGCCTCACCTTGGCTTCCCTTGGGGCAGACTTTCACATTTGTTTATATTCGTTCTCTCTGGTCTTTTGTGGTGTTTGCAGCTACACCTGGATTGGTGTAGTTAGCTGCTCCCACATGGGTCCGTACCACGGGGCCCATCCCTCAGGACCAAACGGCTCCAGCACGGCTCCCCCACGGGCGGCAGCTCCCGCCAGGCCTCCTGCTCCTGCGTGGGCTCCTCTCCACGCGCTGCAGCCCCGGCCCGGGGCCTGCTCCTGCGGGGGCTCCCATGGGCCGCAGCCTCCTCCAGGCCACATCCACCTGCTCCATGTGGGCTCCTCCATGGCTGCAGCGTGGAGATCTGCTCCGTGTGGTACCCATGGGCTGCAGGGGGACGGCCTGCTCCACCATGGGCCTCTCCACGGGCCGCAGGGGAACTTGTGCTGCGGCGCCTGGAGCCCCTCCTGCCCTCCTTCTGCACTGACCTGGGTGCCTGCAGGGCTGTTTCTCTCTCATTTCTCACCCCTCTCTCCCAGCTGCTGTTGCCCAGCAGATTTTCCCTTCCTTCAGTCTGCTCTCCCAGAGGCACAACCAGCGTCGCTCCCTGGCTGGGCTCTGGCCAGCAGTGGGTCCCTTTTGGAGCTGGCTGGAGCTGGCTCTTCTCTGACATGGGGCAGCTGCTGGGCTGTGCTCACAGAGGACACCCCTGCAGCCCCCCTACCAAACCCTTGCCATGTAAACCCAATGCACAAAGTGACATTTCCCAGCTTGTCTGTAGAAGCTTCCTCATAAATTTATTTTTATGTGATTTCTGTTTATGGCACATCTTGCTTTAACAAAGGTTTGGAGGCTTTGCTTACAGCAGCTAGTGGACTTTTGGATTGCTGTGAATATCTTCCTTATAGATTCATCAAAATATTTGATTGTGACTAGAGAACTTCTGTACATTAAGGTATGTAATGTTTGAAGTGCTATGCTTCAGTGTTTAATTTGAAATACTGACATATACCAAGGCTTCCATTATTTATAAATGTCAGTGGTTCCTGGGAGCATTTGGAGTTTACTCAAAATCTATGGCTCCTGCTGGTTGGCTCATTGCTTCTCCCCGTGATGGATCACCGACTTGCCTTAACTGTTGAAAAATCACTATTGCGACATATCACAACTCCTTTTCTTAAAAAAAAAATAAAAATGATATGCAAGATTGCCTTCTTTGTATCCAACTAACTTACAAAAGACAAATTCTTATCTGAAGAAAACTAGTTATATTTTATTTCACCCTCTGTATTCTCCTCAAAACCCCCAGTGACTGTCAAGTCCCCCTTTGCTTTTTAAATGATTTAAGAGCCATCTTCATTCCTTAAGCTGACATAGTCTGTCTATGAAACTGAATTTAGGTCTACCACATACTCCAAGTAAAGGACATTCTATCCCTCTCCTCTGGTGCCCCTCCTGACCTATATTCTTTGATATGTTTCTAGAATTTATATGAATTATTTATGTGGCATGATAGATTTACTTCATTCTTTGCTGAAAGAGATAATAAATCCTCACTTTAGGGATTTTCAAATCTTGTTAAAAAATACCAAATTGTAGGGCAGCTGCTAACAGCTAGAATTATTTGAGATGAGAGACATGCGGGTTGTCTAGCTGTAATATTGCTTTTTTCTGGCTGTGGCATCTAAGAAAAAGCATTTAAGTACGGGATGCCTCACTTAAATGGGGAGAATAACACCACAGGTTTGTGGCACTCTTTTGTCTCTTAAATGGGAGGTAGGAAAATAGAGATTTTAGGACAGAAGTGGGGAAGAAGAGAGAGGCCAAGATCTCACCTGGGCTAAAGAATAGGTGAAGATGTTTCAATGAATAATTGATGATGCTTCTTTGTATATCTTTTATTTTATCTCCATACAGAAACGCCCTCTGGATGGTGAGGCTAAGTTTTAACCTTCTCCCTGAAGGTCACCTTACATATTTTATTCTCTTCACCTCATCAGTTCCAGTATGTAATGACCTTTCTTTTCAATCCAGCCATCTGCGTGCTTCAGCTTTTATTTCTTTCATTGATCATATGAGACGTGAGAGCACAAACAGCACTGACACGCTGCCAGCCTTGCTACCCGATTAGGGTGAATAGATTAAGATGACATTTAAATAGTAAATAGATCTTTTTTTAAAATTCATGAATACAGGGATTATCAAAAGGAGTATAGCGAACCAGGAATGCTTTCTGCTCACAAAGTAAAACATATTCAGGGTGGTAGGATATTCAAGGAAGATGTGGGTAAAGCACACTTCTAAAGCACAGCTCAATTTTAAGGCTTCCAGTTGTAAGCTTTGCACAATTGCTGTAATAACCAGTCTGCTGCAGGCATTGCTTCTGTCAGTTNGGGGGGGGGTGGGTGTGGGTGGGCAACAACCATTTATTCTCACCTATCTGTTTGCTGAATGCTGCCAGGGATCCCAATGCTGTCCAGGAGGTAAGATGTAAAAAAAAAAAAATTGAAGAGTTCAAGAAGAATAAGTGGAATGGAAATGGAGAAGTAGTGGGAAGGTGAGAGCAAAGCTGACCCCTCAGAACATTTGTTGTCTTAGCAGGACACTTACAAGGGGCACCACTGATTTCTTAGAAGTAATATAGACTTTGAAAGTTCCATCTCTTCAGATACATGGCACCAGGGACTGTCACACCTAATCAGACTTAATCCCTCATGTTTTCTCTTTGCTGCCCAAATTAGATGGAGGTAAAGAGAGTCCTTGATAACATTACTTTCCTTCTACTCAAATTGCCTTGAGATTTATGGATGACAAGCATGCTGCTGGAAATAGGTGAAACTGCTGCTTAAACAGCCACAATGTGGACTAGCAGGTCCGACCACATCCATGCTAAGTGAACCTCAAAGAGAGCGAGACTGTAAATTAGAGCAGTGAGTGCTGGTCAGCACTATCCACATTTCAAGAGTTCTGCTTCATCCTGGTTTTAGTCCGGTTCCGTGAACAAAACACGGAGAGAGCGTCTCACATTTAGCTTCAGCTGGAAGGAGCAGAATCCATGCACTGCTCCATTGTGAGAATTAAAGGATGGCAAGCGGGATTAACTAGATAGTAAAAATCTCTCATCTGGCAATTACATTTTAGTGTTTGATTCAAATACAAGGCCAGAGAGTGAAGCAAGCATGAAAATACTTGAACACACTCCTCCACCAGTCAGGAGCTCCCCGCTCGGAGAGTGCTGCTGTAGCTGAGAGGGGAGCAAGGCATTTGGCTCCCGCAGCTGTGGAAGGGGGGCTGAGAGGGGGCCCTGGCATCCTCAGCCCTGCGGGAGCCTGCGGAGCACCTGGGGAAGCTAACGCTGGGCTTCATCCAATTCTTCGCGTGGCATTATCAGAACCTTAGCTTGATGGAGAGGGGAAGTGCCAGCGGAGATCTTCCCTTGAGCGTGATGGAGCCGGACTAGGCTTCTGTTTTCATCTCATTGTACCTGAAGCCTTAAAATCCGGTGGCAGGAGGACTGGGTGCTGCTTTGAGATTTCTGTCCCCTGTGAACCTCTACACCAGATAAGAGGAACTGTATTTCTGTAGAAGATACTGACCTCCAGTGGACAAAAGGGGCAAGCATAAGAGCTTATTCTTATTAAGATTTAGCTGTATGAGAACCCAGACAAGGGACGAAGATACGGAGATTCATGCAGCCCACTATTCCCCAAACTCTTAATGCCTTTATTTAATTCTACTGTACAACCCCAGAGTAAACATTCCTCCATAACTTGGTAAGATTTCAGTGTCTCTAAAATTGCTGATTGTCTCACTAAAACAACGGTTCTAACTCCCTTCCCCCTGAGGAACCCTTGACTCACCAGCGCAGACAAGTGCTCTGAGATAAGAGAAACGCAGCTATGGGGATGTGATCTAATGTGAGCTCTGCTGTACTAACTCGATAGCTCCAAGAGGATAAAGACCCCGGGAATGGCCCTCTGTGGATGAGTTGAGCTGCTCCTCTGCCCGTGGTACAGTGGGAACAGGGGGCATACAAGGCAATGGCAAAATCTCAGCGCACGTGCAGCTGTGCTGACTGCTGGGGGCTCGGAGCCCTCGCAAGTCCCCGGAGCCTGCCCAGCTGGGGTGACGTGGCTGTGCACGCATGACGAGGCCCCCATGGAGCTGGGAGAGGGTGCCGATTGCAGCAGCTGTGTGCTGATGGGTGCTTTAAGCTTCATTCGGATGTGTGCTTGAGCCCTAGGGGAGCTGGGCGTCTGTGCTCGGCGTGTGCTGCTGTAAACGTAATGCCTGAGTTAAAAATGGTGCAAGTCCCTCTTTCTACAGGGGAAAATGTCCATGGCTGGCAGTGGATGTGCTGCTCTGCTTCTCAGTTACACAGTAATAAAAATCCCTAGAATAATTAGTTGTGCAGACTGCATTTGCACAGCAGGTTTCATCATCAGACTTTTGATGGCTGCAGCTGAGCCTAAAACGCCCAAACCAGACAACTGTGGTGGTTCCTCTCCAGCCTTGCTTGGGACAAGTGCTATGGATTTTGCCATGCCCAGAGATTTCCTAATGCCCGTCAGCAGCCTAATGAGAAATAACCTGAGGGCCTCGTTCAGCTTGACGAGGCTAATTGTCAAGGTGGAGGGGAGAGTTTCATGGTTGCATTTTCTAAAAGGACTGAAAGGGCAGAGTGAAGCTTTGACTGGCCTATGGATTTTTCCCCTTTCTTTTCTGAGCAAGTACAGATTTGGAGCGGGAGGTTATTGAGAACCCATCTCTGGAGCAAGAAAGGAAGCATGCTCAAGAGCTAATGCTGTTTCCTTGGACTCCAGTATTCCTTTGTGTGGTGGAACTGAGTCCTAGCAGAAAGCCTTTCCTCTGCTCTTTTATAGGATCGCGGGAAAATTCAGGTTGGAAGGGACCTCAGGACATCTCTGGTCCAACCTCCTGTTCACGGCAGGGTCAGCTCTGGGGTCAGACCAGGATGCTTCATCCCTTCTTTGGTGCCTCAGGTAAGATTGTTCTTCAGTGTGTGACAAGGACCTTCAGGACAGGGCTAAGCGTCCCCTCCTGAAGCACCGTGACTGACCAGCTGTGGGTCCTGTCACCGTCTCCACTCATGAGGAGGAGAAAGCAAATGTTTCCTGGGCTCCTAGGGCAGAGCCTGCAGGGAACACCTTCACTAGGGTATGGGCAGAGCTGTTTGTCATGCCCGTGTTCCCTGCTCCCCAGCGCGTCCTTATGGGAGAAGCCAGCTGGGATGTTGGATTTGTTTTGTGTGAACGATCCTAGAACATTTATATTGCTGCTTTTCTTCTTCAAATGTGAACTTCTCCAGATACTTGAAGGATTTGAATAGTTGGTAGATGGAAGTCATCAGCATCTTCTGCTGTCCCCCTCCACTGAAAAAAAGGGGATAATTCTTCCCCTGAAACAATGAAGGTGATTGATGTTTTCTGCAGCATCACTAAGTACACCACTCCTTCTTTCCTTAAAAAAAAAAAAAAAAATCCATCCCAAATTTTCCTCAGGAAACTTGATGACATGTCCAAAAACACAGATGTTAATGCTCAAAGGTCTAACCAGATTTCATTAGGTGTGTTATTGTCTGGAAGTTGTCAGCCTGCTGGTATAAGAATAGATCAGTGCTTGAATGACAACTAATCTATAATGTGAAATATGTTATAGAATCTTTAATGTACATAGAGATGAAGCCTGCTTGCAGGGAATGAAAATCAATAGTGGCTTTTATATCATCCTCTGGGCAGAATATTAAATCTGAAACTCTGTAATGTCTAAACTGCATCAAGAGATTACAAGCCAATAGTACTAATAGCATAAAAAAGATCAGTTTTGCCGTTCTTAATAAACTTGATATATCTGCAGTTTCCAGATGTTTTTTTTTGTTCTTTCAGAATGATTAATGGGTTGCAGACGTTGCCGTTTTATTAGCATTTGAGGTTATGGCCAGAAGCTTGCAATGCCAAGTGCCATATAAACACAGAAAAAAAATGATGAACCCTGCAGTCTAGCCTGAATTTGAGGGATAATTGGCAGGCAGCTATGTTACCTGAACAGGAGTCCTGGCAATTTCGTATTTAAAAGCCCACCCATGAGCAGAGAGATTTGCTATAAACCAAACCATACTAATTTTTATGCTGTAATGATACGAAGCAGGGAGTGGGTTCAGATTAAATCAAGTCATCTCAGCAAACTCCGTGTTGTCTGCATGCATAAGGCATATGGTGTGACTCCACATACAGCTTCCTTCTGGTCTGGATTTGTCCATAGAGTAATCACAGCATCGGTCTCCACCGTGTCTGGGAAAGGAATTGCTCTGTCTTGAAGTTGTTGTTCTTTCCTTTGAGCTGGCAGGAGCCGCATAACAATCTGCTTCAACACTTCTGTTCTTCGGGCTCTATTCTTCTACAATTTGCTTTGATCTTGAATAGAAGCGAAAGGTGACAATGAAAGAAAACATTTCCATCAGAACAATGTCTCTTTCCAAAAGCTTGTCACAACACGAAATACAATTAAAATTGACTGAACACCCGCAGAAGCGTAGGCTGCACAGTTTACGGTGAGTCACAGGAACAGTGCACAGCGAACACAGGGCGCCAGAATATCGCCACTGCCCGACTGGTCCCTGCATGCTGTTCTGCAAGTCTGACTTGCGGTGCTATTTCACCCTTTTTTGCCCCACTAGCTGCTGTCCGTCCTTCTGTCTAATCAATACAGTCATTAGTCCACGATGAACTTTATTTGGACTCTTCACATCATTTTTTTCCTCCTCTGGATTTAATCAGCTTTGCACAGCTCAGGCCTGTCTTCAGTCCGCTGTACTTGAACTTACAGAGCTGCAAGAAGATCCAGCGGGTGCAGGAGGACAGAAGAAGGGGCTGGGAAGAGAACAGGCGCGTGACACGATAGGAGAAGTAGGGCTGGTTGCAGAGAGGGGATGGGGAACGATTAGGCAAGGTGGCTGTGGCTGGGAGTGGAAAAGGGGTCTGGGGAGTGTGAAAGGAGGAGGTGAGGACTGCTGGTGCCAAAAGTGGAGATACCTGGTACATAGCTAACCAAAGGATGAGCATGATTTGGAGACGGTAGGCAAAGGAAGAGCGCCTGAGGGAAATGGGCAGAGGTGCCTCATAGACAAATCATCGCCATGCCTTGAAGGGGCACCCCAGAGCCCTTCTACTGCTGGCAAAAGTCCTGAGGACCAAAGGCAGAGCCCATTTCTTCATCTGTTAGTCTGAATGGAAGGTGACCATGGTGCTCTTGGGATGGCAGTGCTGTGTGCGTGATGAAATTTTGGAAGGTTCTTCAGGTGGGCTGTTTTAGCAGCTTGAGAAATTACCTTTTTCAGAGTAGCTACAGTGATCTGCAAGACAATTACTTAACGTTATGGCTTTTCTGGACTAAGGTTTTCTTTACAGCATCTCTTGGAGAACAGAAATTAGTGTTGAGCCAGCTTGGTTAATAACCATCTGTAATGCAGCTTCTGCATGTACAGCAGATACTTGTACAGGCAGGCTATTTCTTCTTGTAAAACTGTTTCTCCACTGCAGCATTTCAAGCCTGTATCTACTTTGCATTCCTCATTTCTCAATTTCTCATGCTGTTGTGGGGAAGTCCTTTGATTTCTTCGGTTGTTCCCTTTCTAGGCAAATAAAATACAGAAGAAAGCTTTAGATATTGCAAATTCCATTAAACAGATTGACGTTTTACAGAACAGGGAGTGGATTCTGATACTTTTTCTTTTTTTGAAGACGCAGCCCATTTAATTAGTTATTTCAATGAATGACTTCTTTCAAGGCAATTTACTTCATTTTATCCACAGATAATTCTATTGAAGCTCCTAGAGTCTGAATTGTACAATTATCGTATCGTCCTATCTCTGTAGATCTCCAGCCAAAACAAATTCTGGGGCTGACACTTTAATTTGTATTTGCATTTCAGCTCTGCCAGATGACTACAGTTTCCTGAAGTGAACTAAACCAAAAAAAATCTTATGTGAACAGGTGGCAAAAAATGCAGCAAACAGACTTCTTTTCATCATTTTGTTCCTATGTTATCTTCCCAACAAAGAATCTTTCTTAGGATTTGATGCTGTCAGGAGTGTCTGTGCTTTGCTGCATTTCCATTAGCTTCTAGTGATCTGTTTTCTCTGTTGAGAGAGGCTGCACAGTGCTGGACACTGTGTAAGCACATGTACACATGCTTTACCATGCAGCATGTATTTGACACACCCCTAGCAATGTACTGGCTGGTCCTGGCCCACCAGTAATTTTCACAATTCTGGTTCAAGTTAAGAATGGACCTGAAAACAACCTTGTGCACAAGAAAACTCGTCTGTTTTTTTTTTTTTTTTTTCCAGGCAAGTCTGTTTTAGTAAAATGTCACTTTTTCCTACAAATGTTTCACTTACAACCACTGAAAATTGGAAGTTTTGGTCATGAAAACATGGCATAAGAACAGAAATAAACAAAAGTGAAGTCAATAGCAATTTGAAATGGTACAACATACTCTTGTACTATTACAGTAAAGACCTGAAAAGCTCTTGGCATCCACTGAAAAGCTAAATATTCCTGAAAAATCTGATTTGCTTTGCTTCATATATGATGGAAGTGCTGGTAATTATCTTCATTTGAGAACCTAATGCTTGCTGCATTAATAACTTGCTGGTAAGGGGCATGGCATTGCACAGCAATCCAGTTTCTAAATGCAGATGATTTGTTATGATGCTGCTGATGCAAATACTAAACAAAGCTTAAAAAAAGTGACTGAGGTTGCAAGGTTTATGAATAGAACTGCAGTGACACCTGGATCACCAGAGAGTTAGTAGAATAGGACTCGGTTGTTTTCTTTCTAAAAGTTAGGAAAGCATGTTTTTCCTTAAGGTGAAGTTTGACACTGCTTGTAGCCCATATTCTCCCCAGGACAAGCCTCCCTGCTATGCCCACACTGAGCTGCTGAAGGGTTGAAGCTCTCCAGCAGCACATGTCCTTCCAGGCCAGCTGCTGGGAGTGGGTACAGGGCAACTTCTGCTGTGTTTCAAGGTGGGCAAACGTGTCGTTTGGGAGTGAGCACTTGGGTTGTCCGATGACTGACTGCAAATCAACTGGGAAAATGTGCTTCTCCCAGGCTGATGGAAATAGAAGCTGCTGCACAAGCAGGTTTCGGCTGGGTGGGATGGTGGTGGGTCTGGGGTAAGCAGTCCAGATGGCTTACGTGAAGATTTCCATCAGGTATTTTTGAGTGTGAAAATGTAAAAGAATGCATGTAAAACATAGGAACAATTTCTTGTTGCAGGTCCGAAGTTTTCAAAGACACTTTTCAACAGGACAAAACCCTAAAATCAGATACAAAAGCAGTTTGTGAACAGGCCTCCCAGCGAGTGTTTTATACAGTCATCTGGGACACCGAAAAGCAAGCTGCTACTTCAGTTACTTGGGCGTTTTCACTCACTGTCAAACTGGAGCAGGGGGGAATTTCTGTAAACTGCGGACTCCCAGTATTTTATTCTATTATTTCAGCATTATATTTAAAGAGATAATGGCAGAGGTGCTGGAGATCATGTGGAAAATAGTATTGGGAATATATAATAGTTTAGCAAAACACTGGCTGCCACAGAAAATTCTTGTTTCATAAATATTAGTATATGTTCATCAATACTAGCAGTGCCAGGGTTTTTTGTTGTTGTTGCTTTTGTTTTTCTCGGCTTTTTTTTTTTTTCTTCTCCTGTGCCTTCCATGTTTTTGAGGATGCCATTTTGGTACTCCTGGAGATGGAAAGCCCACTTCATCCAGAAATTGTACACGCTTCTTTCTGCCTCTGCCTCCATCCCAAGAAGGACAGGACAGCTTTAACTCACTCACGTACACTCTGTTCTTTTCCAGTCTGGCACTGTGAATAAAAGAGCCAAATGTTACAGCAATTATGGGTCAGTCCCAACCAAATAGACTGATACCCCTAAATGATTTCAAGTGGACTAGTAAATCGTGGTTAATTGATATATATATATATATATAAAATCTGCATTCAGTATAGGTTATCTACAATTCTAAGGTGAGGACCAGGGTATGTTGTGCCAAGTATCCTGTAGACACAGCATCCTGCCTGGACTGTTTTAGATGATCTGGCCCTGAGGACCTTAAGTATGCCGACAGGGTGGGCTGGAGCTGAATGACTGTGAGCCATTTGGGTTCTCAAAGGATACACTTTTAATGGTATCTTTCTACCTGTTCTGGTCTATCTATTGGGCAGACAGACACTCAAGTGTTAACTTTTTCTTTGAAATACTATTTCTGCCTCTGATAGGACATGAACCTATCATGGGCCAAGGAAGACCTCAGTCTAATTTCACTTACCTTTTATGTGTACTCAATGCTATGAATAATGGGGGAAATACTTAAAATTACAAAGAGCATTATGTAAAAAGTGAAACAAATGGCTAGGGACCCATTCTTTCCCTGCCCTCTCCCAAAATTTAGGCAGTGAAGTCATTTGCTACTTTAAGGCAGCTGATTCCCAGAGGTAGGAGAAGAAGATCCAATATTTAACCTGTGGAGGCCATACCAATGGCTTACACTCTGGTGTTGCCGTGGGTCATTGATTCATAGCATTTAATGCCAGAAATGGCAATTAGATCGTCAAGCCACATCACCAATATTTTAGAGGCTCTTTTTATTTCACACCCATTTATTCCTCTACTGAGCCCAGTGGCTCAAGCCGTCCCATCATCAGCTATGGGAACCCCCATTTCCTGGGGACTGTCACCCACTGCTTACATACCTGGGTGTTGAAGTGGACCTAACTTGCTTCAGCTTCCGTCCATTAGCTCAACTTACATCATTTTCTGTTTGATTCATGTGCTCCTCAGACCTCCATTTTTTTCCAGATGGTATTTCTAATATGCTATACTCATGTCACTTTTTAGCTTTGCTTGAATAAGCAAAATAACTTGTGTTCTTAATCCTCCTGCTGTCCATGAACATTCTTTTTCAGACTCTTCTTGATGTAAAAAACATACTTTTACAAGCATGAGAACAGATTTGGTGGCAACATTCAGTATTCATTCTCACCTCAGCTGTATGAGGGGAAAAAAAAGGCAAAATCACCTCCCAGCTCCCACTTGTGACACCTCTCATTCAAGGACTTATGAAAAAGTGCATCATGGTACCCAGCCTGGGGTTCCCAAAGTGTGTCTGTCATTTAGCACTGATGGACGGGCTCAAAGGGAGGTGTCCTCTGCAGCTGCTGGTTGGTGAAAGGAAAGCAGGAGCAGCCCAAACCTTGCAGCCTCCATGGGGCTCTTTATCTCAAAATGTGGCTTCAAGATAAAATCCTCTGTTTTTTCTCCTGCCCAGTGCTGGTTTCTGCATCTACACCCGCATCCATGCTGCTTTCAGGGGAAGCTGGGTTCCAAGCGCGGTGGGAAGAGCTGTGTCTGCCGGGAGTCTGCAGGCATTGCTGCTCGAGGCCGCTGTTACCACTGCGAGGCTGCCCTCTAACATCTCTGTGAAGTCGTGGCAATCAAGGCAGCTTCCTGCTGACTAGACAAAGGCAGGTTTTATGGCCACCTTCAAAAAGGGCAATATGGGCAGCTGTAGGCTCAGACCCTGGGACCATTATGAACCAAGTCCTCCTGTGAGCCATTTCAAGGCACGTGGAGGACCAGAAGGCAACCAGGAGCAGCCAGCACCGCTTTAGCAAGGTCACAGCTACCTCTGGGGCTCTGTGGATGAGGGAGAGCATGGGGCAAGGCTTCCAGCATGGTTTCCCCAGGCGATACTAGTGCGAGGTAGGAGAGGATGGGTGGACTTGCAGTCTGAATGAGAAAGCAGGACTGTCAGGCTTGAAGGGTCACTAGATCTGGCAGCTGATGACAACTATTCTTCAGAGGCTGACACGTGGGCCATTACTGCCTAACATTACTGCCTCACATCAGTGACCTGAATGATGGGATGGGATCCATGTAAGCTCACAGATGACACCAAATTGGGAGGAGAAGTGGGTACACTGGAGGGCAGGGCTGCTGTTCACAGGGATTATTTTTATTTTTTATTTTTAAATCTATTGGAAAAGACCTTCAAGGTCATCAAGCCAACCATCAACCTGACCTACTGAGTCCCATCACTATACCACGTCCACACATCTCTTAAATACCAGCAGGGATGGGGACTCCACCACTTCCCTGGGCAGCCCGTTCCAATGCTTGACCACCCGCTCTATGAAGAAATTCTTCCTGATGTCCAGTCTAAACCTTCCCTGGTGCAACTTGAGACCATTTCCTTGTGTCCTATCACTTGACAGGGATTTTGGTAAGCTGGAGGAATGGTCTGACAGAAACCTCATGAAGTTCACCAGAAATGAATGCAAATTCTTACACCTGGTGTGGATTAAGCCCATGCATCGGTACTGGCTGGAAAGGTCCCCGTGGACAGCAAGTTCAATGTGAGGCAGCAAAGCATGGTTGAAGTGATACAACATAGAGGGTGGCATTAGCGAGAACACAGCCAGCAATGATAATTCTTCTCTACTTAGCAGGTATGAAAAGACAGCTGGAGTACTGTGTCCAGTCCTGTGCTGCCCACATAAGAGAGTTCTTCAACTGGAGAGGGGCCAGTGGAGTGCTGCTAAGATGGTGAGAGGGCTGGAGGATGTATGAGAAGAGCCCAGGAGAGTTGAGTTGTTCAGCCTGAAGAAGATAGGGATAAGGGGATACCTAATTGCTTTCTTTCTCAGGAGAGACAAACTTCTCAGAAGTGCATGGCAGCAGGACAAGAAGCAATGGTCACAAGTTATAAAACAAGGAAAATACTGACCAGGTATAAGGAAAAAAAAAAAGTCACACACTTCCCATATGGCTGTGTGTTCATAAAATGAACCCCTTAACATAAAAAGGCAGCACAATGTGATGTTGATTTGCTGATCAGCCTGATCAGAATTCAGGCATTATAAAGACTTTGTAGGATAAAGCACAGAGGTCTGCACATTTTATAGAATTGTAAAAGCTTCCCCTCAGCTCCTTTCTGCTGCTAAATTTGATATTATACCCTGGGAAGATGTTGTCCTGGGCTACTGGCACGCAGGGATTGTGCCCCCCTCTCAGCGCCTGTATGCCCTCCCTGCAGCTCAAAGCACAGGCAGCAAGCTCAAATCCTTCCTCCAGGCTGGTTCCCTCCCAGCTGCCCCGCTGGCTTCCCATGGTCCCAGTTCACAGGCATCTCAAATGTCATCTCCATTACCTCACAAGCTACCTGGGCCTCTGTTGCTCCTGATGGAGAACCAGAGGGAAAGCAGAGCCAGAGGTTATTTCCGAAAGTCTTTTACGTTCGCCCAAGAGAGGACAGGCTCTCAAATTATATGTGGCTCATTACCCCATGTATTTCTGAAACACCACATCCTAGAAGTCTAGCTGTGATGATGTGCATGCTTGGTACAGTCCTGCTCTTCTACTTACACACTTGCTCTGTGAACAGCAGTGGAATTTCTCTGAGCCACAACCAGCCTGAGATCAACCACTGGGCTTCTGGTTTTACCATCAGCAACAAACCTGTAAGCTCTCCTGGGCAGGATTTTGCTCCTAGTTCTGGTTCTCACAGCTGCTGCAACCCAGGGGCAGTCACAGGGCTCTACACAGCTGCTCACTGGTTTTTAGACGGAGTTTTAAGGATTGTTTTTGACTCAGAAAACGGTAAATGGCCTGTGACCTTTCTGCAGGAAACATTATCTCTGCTGCAGCTGAACCAATTGATGCTGGTTGCAAAATACCTCTTGGGCTCTGTCTTCTCCAGGAGCAAAATGAAGCCATTCTTCATCTGTGTTAGCAAGCACCTGGCACAACCCTACTGGAGACAAGGCTTTCTGTAACTTTTATATAAGTTAAGGGGTCAAGTAAACCATATGCTTCTTACAGCCTCTAACCTGATCCAGAAGCTCCCAGCTGCTGCATCTCCAGTTGGATTTTCACTGGTTGGGACTGGAGGCACGTCTGCGGCACATGAGGGGAGGTGGTGCCCAGACACCAAAGCCCCACAGAACTCATGAAGCATCAGCATCTTTCCCACGGCGAGCCCTTCATGTTACTGGCTCCTTTTTCACACTGCCATTTGCTTCTGCATCACCAACCTGCTGGTTGACACCAGCCTGTAAGCTCAACATGGTAATTTTAAGTTGTCAAGTCTTACTCCCCACTTTCTGGCAGCAAGCACCGGGGCAGGGAAGCAAGAAGGAAGAGCAGCAGATATTTGTATTTCCTGCGTGCTTGACATGACCTCTTTCTGCTCGCGTTACCATCTGCTGTGAAGTGCTTCACATGTATTTGCCAAAGCTTCTTTATATTTGAAAACAATATTACTACTTTATCATAAATGGCCTGAATTATTCTGCATATGGCCTTACCTTTCCATGTATACTGACATCCTTAGAGGTAGTTAGCTGCTGTTCAGGATTTTTCCTGCTGGTTTCCACTGCGGGGATCAGCGCCCCGCTGACTTTTATCTCAGAACAGCTTTCCAGAAGGAAGTGCTCTCCACAGTGATATAATACCAGGCAAGCTTCCCCTACTGCTGCAGCACAGCTCTGTCTGATGTTAAATATGGAATCCACAGATATTTTGACACATGGAAAAGACCTGAGCTTGGGGAAGTCCTTTATCCTATGATTAAGCTGTCATTTAAATGGTGTAAAAAATAACTTCTAAGTGGAGGAAAAAGCAACAGTCATTTTGCAAATCACCGCTGAAGGTGAGATGATTGAAAGGGAAACAGAGCAGCATTTTGTTCTGTTTTAACATGACTAAAATAAAGTGTCGCATCACTTTGTAAAGCAGCGGAAAAGAAGGAGATTCTGCTGCTTAGATCTCTGGAGACAGATGCGTACATGTAACGAGTGCTCATTAAAACAGCCTTTAATAGAATCAAGCAGAAGCAGAAAAATGCTAAACAGAATAGGGGAAACTACTCTGCTCTGATGAATGCTTTGTCTCATCTCTGGAGAAGGATACAACATTCACTGGTAAGTCAAATTAAGTGTAAACGCAAAGAAAACACTGAGTTGACATGAGCTGCAAATCAAACAGCTGCTGTGGCTCTGCTGTGTACTCACTTCTACCATCATAGCCTAGCTGCAGGTCCATGGGACAAGTCAGGTTTACGACACATGTCCATCTAGGCTGGGGACTTTTCCCTCCAGGAGATGCACCATGGGAGTTTGAGCAGTGAACATATCCTGGACAGGCCAATGGCTATTCCTGCCCCTGCTCACTCGTTGGTATCACAAGGGACAGAAGATCAGCCTTTGACCAGTACCTTTACCAGCAGTAATCAGCATCCTGGGACCACACTGCGGGCTCCTCTTCTGCTACCAGAAAAGACTGAATTTAGCAAATGCACGGGGGGCGGGGGGGGGGGGGATGTAGAGGTAGGTTGTTGCTGCCATCTGAGGAGGGCTGCTGCTGTTCCTGGGGAAAGCAGGGCCAGCCCGAGCTATTCTGTGAAAACTGTGGCGGCAGACGCAGGGGTCTGCAGTGATCTAAGGCCAGGCGCAGCCACTGGCAAGGGTGACTGTATTTTGGTAAAGCCGTGGCTGGACTGAAGGCACACTAACCCTGGCCAGAAAGAGCTTGATGAATGAAATGGAGTGAGCATTAAAGAGTCATGACATTTTTCTGTGACTTCTTCCGGAAAGGAAAACAAACAAAAAACAAACCACAAGAACAGCCTCAGCACAGAGAACTCCAGGGACTGAAAATATGTTGCTTAATTAAAACTAAAAAACAGTCATCAACCACCACAACAAAAACATCTGCTTTATTTGTTCTCACAGAAAGCAGGCTGAAGGGATTGGCAATCCAGCATTGACAATAAATCCTGGAGTCCATTTCAACAAGAAACCAGGCTGCAGAAGCAGCCAAAGCATCAAGGGAGAGATGAGCTGCTGCTGCGCAGCCCTGGTGCAGCGTAGCACATGCTACCTTGCCAAGCAGTGAACTCAACCATATCTGCGGAGAAAGGGAGCCAGCGGCGAGCCCGCAGGGTGTGCAGGACCTGCCCCTCCTCTCTGATGGTCTTCCCTGCCTCTTGCTCAGGGGGAGCAAAGTGGAAGCTTGCCCTTGCTTCCCTCTCAAGCAGGGAGTCTAGCTGACTGCTCACTCTGATGTCAGGAAGGAAATGTTTCCCTGGGGGATTGAATTGGTAAATAGCAACCGCTGCCTTCTCCTGCCTGATGCCTTTGGAGCTGCACGGTTTGGCGATGGGTGATTTCTGTGGATGTCCTTGCACTGCAGCACCAGCGGCCTGCTGAGAAAGGGCAGCTCTTGGAAAAAGGCAAAAGGGAACTGGAGACTGCAGCGATGGACAGCAATTAAGAGAGAAGGGGGAAAGCTGAAGCTGCTGAATGACAGACCCACTTTGTCACCCCTCTCTTGCAAAGGGGAAAAAGAATATCCAGGGAAGTAAGGGGAATCCTTAGGTTTGAGATTTTGGAATTTTCTAGCTCCTGATTAGACCTACCTAATGCCCGAGACTTTGGGGTCGTGAGGAAGGGCTCTCCTACCCCAACTTGCCACATCCTCTGCGTCTTCCTGCATTCCCCTTGCTGTAACCTGACCGATTTGGAGTGTGATGATCCTTGTCCTGGAAATCATAAGAAGATGCTTTTGAGCTTGACAGCTCAAAATGATGATGATGGCAAACTCACTGCATCTTAAAAACAAATTTATTTAGGCTCTCTGTCAAGCATCATTTAGACCTCATACATCATGATAAAAAATAAAGATGAAACCAGTTCTGCTAGGCCACTGATGGGAAGTTGGCATCCTGGTACAGTAAAATACCTTTTGTTGTCAGAGAAAGGATCCCCTGAGTTGAAAGGCAATCTTTAAATTAGCACAAAATAAGGGGATAAAAACTTTGGCAGATATGAAAGAAAAAAACCCATAAAATTAGCAAGCTGAAGATGCTCAGGTAAGAGCTGATTTGTGTGTAATAACCAAATGCTGCTTGTTACGTGCTGTGTAGCACTGGGTTTGCTCAATTCATATCCCAAGTCAGAGGAATGCAAAAAGCAAGAAACGTGGAAGCATTTCTTTTATGAGGACAATATTTTCTATCCAAAAAGAAAAAAAAAAAGGCAGTAGGGGTGAGCTGCTGGTTTTAAAAGCAATTCTAGAAAGAAATTTGTTTAGATCTATATAACCCCAGATCCTTTCAAAATAACTTTAAAAGGTATACATGATTTGGAGGCTTTTTAAAAGCCTATCTGCAAATGGAATTGTCTTTGTCATATATAGCATATCAGTGCTATTTCCTATATAGTTCTCAGTGATGAGGGTAAAATATCCATTAACTACATGGGCCTTGCACTTTGAATAGTCATCAAAGATTCTGGCTATGCGACCGTGGTGAGGTTGTAGACATTCTCTGGTCTCCTGCCATTCATAACAATTTAGTAAGATAATTTAGTAAGATCATTGACAATTTAGTAAGAAGGGAAGATACGCTCTACTTAGTCCAAATGTCCACCTAACCCAGCAACTTGTCTCCAATGTGACCTCCAGACACTTAAGAGAAGAATGTAAGAACAGGCACATGCATCTGCAACGCTGCAGCAGTCTCCTTGAACCAACGGCTAACACTGGACTACAGTCTTTAATTTCCACTAGTGAACCTAATACAAAGAAACTTTCTTTTGCTTACTACAGCAGGGCAATTATTTGATGTGCCTGACAGATAGCTTTCAATTATTTTATCCTTGCAAATATGCTTACTGTTTATTATTGGCCATGCAAGTTTTCTGTTGCATATCCGTTACTAAAAATTCAGCTGTTTCACAGAATCACAGAATGTTAGGGATTGGAAGGGACCTTGAAAGGTCATCTAGTCCAATCCCCCTGCCGGAGCAGGAACACCTAGACCAGGTCACACAGGAATGCATCCAGGCGGGTTTTGAATGTCTCCAGAGAAGGAGACTCCACAGCCTCTCTGGGCAGCCTGTTCCAGTGCTCCGTCACCCTCACCGTGAGGAAGTTTCTTCTCATATTGAAGTGGAACCTCCTATGTTCCAGCTTGCACCCATTGCCCCTTGTCTTATTGTTGGATGTCAAGGAGAAGAGCCTGGCTCCATCCTCCTGACACTCACTCTTTACATATTTATAAACATTAATGAGGTCAATTAATCCCAATTGAGTCAATTATTCTCTCTGCTTAATTCCAGACACAGTTGACAAAACATGATATCCAAACAGAGTGCACAAAATGCTATCCATTTGGAAAGGGGGCACAAAGTCGTTGCTACTGGGTGGTCTAGGCATTGCCAATGCCTTCAGTTCCCAGTTAATCCAAAACACTCTTAATAACAGTGCTGTTTCCTGAGCCTGTGATACTGCTGGATCACTTTATGAGGAGAAAGACTAAACAAAAACACAGCCAGGGTATCTACCAGTTCTGTAACACCATTAATACTTCCACCATTTTGATAGGAATCCCTTTACAATTCTGGCTGAGTACCATTAAGATTCGGCAGCTTTATGCTATTTGATTTACTGATTTGGTCAGCCACTTTGCCCTCCTAATGATATTTCCATTTGAGACTGCTAGGAAGCTGTTAGGATGGTGGCAATGCTGTCAGGTTTGGAAGAGGCATCGACACATCAATGCCAAGATACTGGCTCCATGCATCCCTGCTACTCCCCTGCCAGCCAGGGAAAACACCCTGCGCACTCAGCCTCTTCTCTCTGCAAAGAAAGTATCCACTACGTGAAGACTTCTAAATCCCTTTCCAAAAAACACCAATGCAAATAAATTATTTTACTTTCCTCCACAACTTTTTTGTGACTGCCTATTTTTCGTAAAGCCCTTACGGTATCCACAGATTGTCTGGGCAAGCTTCCTGCTCGTGATAGTTTTTATCAGAGGTTTCTTTATGCTTTGACATGCTGCTCTTCAAAGTCTTCTAGGATTTGCCTTATTGTGACTATACATTTAACTAGTCAGAGGTCTTCATTTTGGATATTTTGTTTCTAACAGCCTTCTTGACCTCTCGTCTTATCTCACACTCTTTCTGATATCCTTTCAAAGTCTTTTTTGAGAGAAGAATACATTTATTTTGTATACCTCATTGGGTTTCTGAAGAATCTCTGAGCTGCCTGCCAGCAATTCACCATTTTAGCTGCTCTTTTTATTGGAAGTAGAATTCATCTTTACAGCATTACCCTTCCCAATGTTAAACCTCACTGAAATATTGTGGCTTCTCTTCTCTTACAGGGGTCCTGAGTCTGAATAAACAGTCATTGTTACAGAGCATTTATTTGATAGTTGCTTGTTGAATCTCAGCCTTTTCCTTCTTCCAGTTGTCTCTGTCAGCAATGAAAAAGAAAAATGTGCAAAGCAGAACAAAATATTCACAGACCAAGCCTTTCCCTTTACAGAATATTGTAATGTGGTACCTCCACTGTACTGTATATTGTTTTTCATATTTATTGTAACATGTTTTATGACATGTTGTGACTTTTCTGTTAGGTGAAACATTTCTTTCCCCTCCATCTTCATTGTTTTTTTCCCATTAATTTTCATTCAATTTCCAGTTTAGTAGATTGGATGGCTGGTAGATCCTATGGGTCTATATTGTGTAGTTGCAGTTCCTGTTTAGCTAGGTAAAAATCATTTGTCAAATATATCCTGATTACCATTGTGCTGTAGTACTTCTGGCTGTAGTCTAACTGCAGAAAGACAAACTGCCATGTCCCAGTTTGTCCCCTGCTCTGCTCCATCGTATCAATTTCTTCTTCTCTAGAGAAAGCAGTTAGTGCCCATATGTCTGACGTGAGGCGGAGAGGACAGCTGTGTCTAGTAGAAGTAAACATCACTAAGATCTTCTCCAGATGTGGAGGCAGAAGATACACCTGAGCTGCAGGACTGTAGTCCCGCACAGTACAAAGGAAGCAGCCTTACTCTCCCCTACTTACCTGGGTATCTGTCAATCACTAGGTAACTTCAGAAGCCATGTTTTCATTGACTACGATAAGGAGTCAGCTTTAAAGTTAGAGATGTAGCTCCTTCCATCAATTTATGTGCCTGGAAAACAAGTTGGGTATTCAAGAAAATCATTCAAATCATTCGTATATATAAATTTAATTTGGAAAATGAGACAGTTCACCATTGTCTTTTGGCTTGTCTGTAAGAATTAGATTGGAAACACAGAACTCTGATCATGCATCTGATTTGCAGTTACTTAACTGGCAGATCAGGACCAAATTTAACTAAGAAAAAAATCCAAGTTAACATACTTTCTTTCAACTCTTACCTCTCCCAGTTAGTGATCACTAACTCAAACTTAATATTTAAGTATTGAAATCAATTTAGCAAGATCCATTGCAGAACCTCTTGTACATGGCAGCTGATTTTTTTTTCAACAAAATTGAGCATATACAATGAAAATAAATGGCAGTGGGCCAAAGAAGAAGTGCAGTAGAAGTAAATTAATTTGGATAAAAAAGGTAGACTTGGAAGGGCACTCTGGCTTTCATTTAAAATGCTACATTCAAGAATTCCTGTTAGCTATTCTTTCAGACTTTTTGTAGAAAACTGTAGTGCCTGGTATTTCCTTCTGCGGTGTTAGTGGATCTACAGAAGTTCAACTGAAGTTTGCACATCTGAATTTAATCCCCCAAGTTTATTTAGTATCTTCTGCCATCTCTTTGCTGGAGAACATATTTAATTTTTATATTTTTAGAAAGAATACTATTTTGTTATTTGAAATAGAATGTGAAATTCAATGAAATTGACAAACATTCTTTTTTTAGAAAGGAAAATTTATTTATAGTTACATATACCACATATAAAATTAACATTTAATTGAAACGTAATCGTTTCAAACACTTATGACTAAACACTTACAATGTTGACTACAAAACTGTACAGTTTAGTAACTGATTCTTACAGCATAGTGCAATTGTAACATTTTATAAACAAAATAATTTGTGCCTTTTTTAAATAAAGTGCATTAAATGACTATCTTGTATACAACAAGAAGCTCTGTAGTTGCAATCCAAAGCTTTAATCCTAAGGGAAACCGAGGCAAAGATGTTTTGCTTCCCTTTAAAATGATTTTATATACTGGCAAGCTATGGTTCAAACTTCAACCACAGTTCAATGAGAAAACCTAAACAGTATAAGAAATAACCACAGGCCGTTATTTACTAAACCAGTAATTGGTTCTCATATGAAAAGCACAACATGCAGAATTCAAATTACTGGTTTAAAGCTGTTTGGCTCCTAATGGGATGTGCAGAGTGCAAACTATCACTGTGCAGCTGCTTTTGCTAAAGCTTTTAGAATTCCATATGGAACCACACTGCAGTCAGTAGTATCAGGAGTTTACATGAATTGTAAATGTTTCCTAGGAAAAGTTCTCTCTGAAAAATTCATAGATGAGCATGGTAAACCATAGGTTATTTTTAATTGCATTTGGCAACAGAAAGAAAGTAGGAGTCTAGTTAGTATGTCTAGAAAATTACGAGTGGTTCTATCAGCCCAGGGTATTCTAAATTTCATGGCCTGGAGTTAAATACAGTTTTAAAGCTTTATTTCAGAGGCACAGTTATAACATTTATTCTATGAGATTTCTTTTCATTTGTAAACACACTTGCAATCAACTTTTGTAGGTTTTGGCTGTGACAATAAAGCTGAGACCAAACAAAGGATAACATGACTGTAGATTTTAGCCCCAAAGAGTAAAAAGACGTAGGCATACAAAATGGATAGAGGCCTAACGTGGCTACTTCTAGAAATAACGACAAAAGAAGGATGCCCATTTCCTAGAAGAGTCCGTATTCTCCTCCTCTATACATAAATGGGACCATCAGCTCCAACAGAAAACACATTTGAGCACAGGCAAGTAGCCCTAGAGACTGCCTGAATATTTTGCTGTACACGTAATCCATTTACCTGCCTCTTCAGCTGCAATACCCATTCCACGCTTCTGGCACAAATCACAAGCGCTGTTTCCAAGTTCTGGAAAACCACATCTTGTTCCTATAGATGTTAACCTGAGGGACCAGCCTGAGTTCAGAAGCAGACTACCACATGTTCAGCCACTCTGCTCTGGGACAGCTGCTGTGTAAAAGGCTGCATGCTAACTCCCAATAATGAGTTATTGCCCTCCTCCCAGATAAAGGCAGCCTCTGCTTCCAATGAATGGGAAATGCAAAAGAAAAGAGATGAAATTCGGTTGAAATGTCATTGAAGAAGGCTATTTTACATCTCATCTTCAGAAACACCTCTGCTGAGAGCAGAGTTTGCTTCCAAAATCAGCATGCTTTGACCCTATGATTAACACTGCTAGCAAATCCTTACCTCCGTGCTATTTTCTTGTGAGCCCCCTGGGGCAGAGGCACCACAAGGTGGGCTGAGCGTTGCTCTGTATCGAGGGAGTATGCTGTCAGAGCGGAACCAAAGAGCAGCAAAGCAAAAGCCCATGGATGGAGCACAACTCCCTGAGCTCCACAGAACACAAAAGGGACACGGGTGTCTCCATTTGCAGAGTGCCAGCTTATGCTGCTTGCCTTTGTATACTATAAAATACCTCTACCCTGAAAGCAGAGGAAGCTGAATTCCCTATTATTTTGGCGGGTTTCATCTTAGCGAATGCTGCAGTAAGAGGAAGCTTCCGTGAGGACCAAAAGTAATCAATTCATTGAGAGCTCCACACCTTGGCTCCAGATCTTATGGGTCCTGTGAGGAGAGGCTGAGAGAGCTGGGACTGCTCAGCCTGGAGAAGAGGAGGCTCAGGGGGATCCCATCCATGTCTGTAAATCCCTGAAGGGAGGGTGCAAAGAGGACGGAGCCAGGCTCTTCTCAGTGGTGCCCAGTGCCAGGACAGGAGGCAATGGGCACAAAGTGGCACCCAGGAGGCTCCCTCTGAACCCCAGGCAGCACTTGTGTGCTGTGCGGGTGGCTGAGCCCTGGCACAGGCTGCCCAGAGGCTGTGGGGTCTCCTCCTTGGAGACCTTCAGCAGCCGCCTGGACGTGGTCCTGGGCAGCTGCTCTGGGTGTCCCTGCTTGAGCAGGGGCTGGGCCAGGTGACCTCCAGAGGTCCCCACCAACCTCAACCTTTCTGTGTGATTGTGGGTGAATTCTCATGTCTTTAATTTGGACATATCCCACTGCCAGCTTTGGGATTGCAGGTATGTTCTACATGGCCACATCTGGGACAGAATACAAGAAGGATATCATTAACGCGAGCCTGTATAGAAGTTATATGTATGTACGTACCGCTGTTCCTTGTTTTCTCTCCCTCTTTCACAGATGCTTTGAAAACAGGCCTGCACCGATCACGAGTCTAAACAGTCCACACAGATGACACAGGTGCACATTTCGCACTGACTGATGCTAACCTGCGGGATATTGCAGTATCTGAAAATTCTTACACATTTATTTTTAAGGGGTACACCAAATACACATACTGCAGGGGCATTCTAGGAAAGGCACTACAGAACCACAGCATGGCTGAGGCTGGCAGGGACCTCTGGAGGCCACCTGGCCCAGCCCCTGCTCAAGCAGGGACACCCAGAGCAGCTGCCCAGGACCACGTCCAGGCGGCTGCTGAAGGTCTCCAAGGAGGAGACCCCACAGCCTCTGGGCAGCCTGTGCCAGGGCTCAGCCACCCGCACAGTAATGCTCAAACTTGTTCAATGATAAAGTGCTGCTGATATATTTGAGAGAGTTATAGCAAACTATAAAATTATGGGGTTAATAAAGATTCTCTAAATGTTCTCAGTTAAGAAATCTATTTGTGAAGCTTGCACAGAGCTAAGAATTTATTTCAGTGCTTTTTTTAATTTGTTTTTTAAATAGGTCTTCTGAATAGAAATCTATTAACACCTTCACATATAAGCTTTTACCTAAGAATGCAGCACCACACTTACGAGAGAGAATGAGAGGCAGGTTCCTGAAACAAAAAGGACTGTGCCAGGCATCTTACTACTGGGGAGGAAAAAAACCAAAAAGACAAAGAAAGAGTAACCCTATTGCCATCAGTTGAATTACTCCACACTACCAATTTGATGAAGCCCTTAAATGTGCAGCAGATGTCCCTAAGTACTATGAGCACAGAAATTCTCTCCCCCAACCTGGCGGAAAACCCCTAATACTATCTTGTCCAGCTAAATACTCAGCACGTCAGCAAGAGTTTGCAAAAACTGCCTTCATATAAGTGGAATCCAAAACAAAAGGTCTGGGGAGGTGAGGAAAATTTCCTCAAAAGGCAATTCAAAGAATCTGGGATGGCAAGTTTGATTGACTTTTGTTTTCAAAAAGCAAGATTTACACTCAACCCATTTGCAAAACCTCTCCTGGAAAATCCTCCCATATCCTTTCAATGGCACTGAATTAGTTTGCATCACAGCAGCGAGGCACTAGTTAGTTGGAGTATGGTTTCATCTAACCTACATTCAGAACTTTCTTCTTCTCTTCCAGAAGAGGTCTGTATAACAATGAAATATGCAACTGTTTCTTCTTTTTGTCTGGCTTACAAGACCCACAATAATTTTGTGAATAAACTTCAGCACAGACATTTCTCGTGCAAAGGCACATTGGTTTCGAAGAAACAGTGACTGTAAAGTTAGGGGCCCAGCTGCTCCTCAGAAGGAAAGGAATATATATACTGTGGAAAGGAATATATAATACTGTGAAATAATCTGCTCTTGGCTCTACTTTTATATTTTCAGTCTTTATCCACAAAAATCCTCTGATTTCAAGTGGAGCCGTGTCAGACTATAATAATCTGAATAAAACATAGGAGGTTGTGTTTTCAAGGGAGGAGCACCTCACTTCTGATCGCATTTCCTCCTTTCTGTTCTCTGGACTCCATTCAACAATAACAGCAATAGCGCTGGCCTCAAGGACACGGGGACTGCTGCGCTGTGCCCCACACCAGCAGCAGCTCCAGGGCATCTTTCAGGTGCTCTGTGTATGTCATGGAAGGCTCAAAATGCACAGTTCAAAATAACCTTCTCACAGGGGATGCTTTCATTCAAGCATCCTTCCTAGCCAAGCTCAAGCACTTGGCTGATTCCCCAAGCCATAAAGACTTGCTTCCCCTCATTTTTCATTATCTACTTAACGCGAAAGCACACATCCTTGAGGTACACCCAGATTTTTGATCCATTAATAGGATCTGCAAATTCTTGGTCTCCAGAAGCCTTTCAAGCTTACTGGGAGTCCCATCATTCTTCTACTGAGAGACACGGGGAGATAAGCATGCCTAATTTATCTTCCCTGCACTATTTTTTACTTATTACGTATAAAGCACAACCCTTCCTTTTAGTTTCCTCTTTATAAGCAGAGGTTGAGAGGTCTTATTTTTTCTCCATTGCACATCTCTGGACTACCACTAAGCAAAACTAAATGTAGCACTGAAAGACAGCATAAACCACTGCTTTATATAACAGCATTCAACAAATCAAAAAAAAATCAGAAAATTCAAATGTTATTTAAAATTGTATTTCCCATTTACAGTACTGCATTGTTATCTGCAGCAGCCTCTTATTTTTTAAGCACCAAATTTCATATGGTTTTGGGCAACCCTGCTGCCTAATATCAATCAAGTTACAGGGCTTCTTCCTAACATGCAATGACCTGCTCTATTAGGACTTAATTTATAGTGTGCAATAAGCTATCTGAAAATTCTGTTTTTCAAACTTTATCACTGAAGTTATCAAACTCTTTTCCTAAGGTGGCTTCCTGTGGTATTCTTAAAGAGATGTATTCTAGTTGCAAACAGTCCTGACTGCAAACAGCTGTTTGTTGCTTTTGGTAAACATGTAAAGAAGGAGAGATTATTTCCTGCATTTAATGTATGCACTGGAGCAAACTCTTGCTCTAGAATTGGCTGCTCCAAAAGGCAGACACATAAAACATCAAGACGATCCTCAGACCTTCTCCCAAACAGACGTGATGAAACCGCATATAGATATTTAACATTAACCTTAACTGCTTCTTTTACAGGTCCAGCTGTATTCCCCATGCTGCCCCCCAGAAGTACAACACTGATATCGCTTCCAGAATAGCTGGCCAGCAGCACTTTACAGTATTCTCAATATTCTTTAATTCTTACCACATAGGATCTGTATTCAGTGAGAGTCCACCTGATACAGTCTTCTTGCAGTAGTACGACTCAATGAAATGCTGTTCACCTATTCCTGGTGCTCTTCCTACACACCTATGACTTGATCTGTCTGCAGCTGGTGTGCAGCTATACTGTTCCCACTCACAACAGAGCTGTTCTGTCAAACTGCTTTGTACTGGAACCACGTCAGTCCCCCTACTTTCACTACAAAGCTTTTACACTGAATTGTGGGCGCTCGGGATTTTCAAGACATTTGCCTGAGTTAGTTTCTGTTTCAAGGCCAGAAAACCATTCAGTGCCTCAGAAGTGACAGAAGAGCTGGTGTTTTTTATATAGTGACCACTCTGTCCAACTCTGTATTTCTTTCTTTCTTTATTGTACATACAAAAGCAGATCATACATACTTCCTCTGCACCAAAGTCAGGGCCAGCATTTTGAAAATAAGGTTCCGAATGTTACATAACACTGATTTTTAAAGTAATGAGTGTGCGGTATGTTTCAGGGGCCTCATTTTTAGCACTGCTGTTTTATCCCATCCTTCACTCACACTGCAGGTTGCTCAGCACCGTCTTCTTTTTAAAAGCTACGTGACCCCTAAGAAAATGAGGCAACAGAAAAATAACTCTTTGGGGACGGAACGGTGGCTGGCCTAAGCCAAAGCTCACTGCTGTCCATGGAGGGGTTTCAGTGACTCCAAGACATTTTGAGGCTGGCCAAGGAAGGCAAAGGATGGATGCAATTGCTTCTGTCACTGAGTGCCCACGGTAGGAAGACACAGCAGCCACAGCAGGCCTTTCAGCTTGCTTCCAAATATCCCAGGTATTGGTAGGGGGTTTCTTCAATGGTATCATAATCTTGTTCTTTTAAAAGCCATGCTGGCTTCAGAACGGGCTAGCACCAGTTATCACATCCATCTTGATGGGCATCTCAAATTTGGGTATTCTCAGTTTTTGTTTGGTGAAAAGTATTAAGTAACAATCAGAAATCCTGAACACAATTAATTTATCCAAAGACTGCTGTAGAACTAAATGCCCAATACTGAAATGAGTAAAAATCCCCATCGCAGTATATAACTCTCTCTTGCAAACAGCAGGAATTCAGGATCCAAAAACTAAGGCAGACAGTTATTGCTGAGTAATCCTATTCAACAACTCAACAACTGCAATACATGCCAACCAGAAATAATGTCCCACATCAGTTCTACAGCAGCTACTTAACAAAGGAAGATTTCTGCTTAAAGTCCTTATGCAAATTACTAATTTTTTTGCCTAAAGATTATATTGCTTCCTCTCTATTGCTCTGAGTTTACTCAGCAGTTTATAGT
Source organism: Anseranas semipalmata (assembly GCA_013399115.1). Taxonomy (NCBI): domain Eukaryota; kingdom Metazoa; phylum Chordata; class Aves; order Anseriformes; family Anseranatidae; genus Anseranas; species Anseranas semipalmata. The sequence continues at coordinate 13,904 of VXAA01002195.1, read as the reverse complement.
ACCTGCAACATGGAGGATGTTATTGCTGTTATACTAAAAACATTTTTCCCCTTATTGCTGAAATTCTTCCTGTTAGGAGAAATGGTTAAAAAAAGACAACTAAAATAAACCTTCCCCCAAGCTTTGAAGTTGAACAGATGACAAAAATGACTAGAGTAAATTTTGCCCATCAAGATACAACCTTGTTATTTAACTTCAGGTCAAATATGTTAATAAATAAAAATGAACTTTAAATCTTTAAACTGAATTACTCATTAATAAAAAAAAAAAAATCTTTTCTCATTATGATGAAGATACTTCACTGTACTTAGCATTGTGAATTTAACACTGGCCTTACACACAGGTATCGTTCAATGGGACCACAAAATGACAGATTCCTGCAAGCTGGCCAGATTTCTGCCAGTTTCAGAGGGATCACGGATGGATACCGGCGCCTTACCGTAAGGAACTGAGGCCTACACTGTAATTGCCTACATGCTCTGAGGTGAGCAGTGGCTGTCTTTCAAGCATTTCTTCTCGTGGAAGTGAGGTAGGTGGCTCTGTACCCACAGCTCGGCCTGTCCTCCCAGGAATTCCTTCACAGGTGTGTTAAACAGCATCTCTCCAGTCCTGCAAACCATGTTAAAGCTTGGTCTGGCAGCTGGGGACAAATCAACGTCACCGACTTCCAGAAGGATTTTCTAGCCTATGCTGCATAGTTGCAATTTAAGAACATTTCTGGAAGAGCCAACATCCTCAGTGGGTGTCATAGCAGCAGCTCGGGAGGCAAAATCATGTTTCTCATCTGTTTGTGGTGAAAGGCAAAACATGTGCTACTCGTCAAATGAGGGCAAATCGCATCCCTACGAGCCAGTTTTGTGTGACTTCTATAATTAATCCTTCTTTCCTCTGTTTGACTCAGACTGCTCCTCAGGAGAGGAGCTTCCAATTACAAATCTCTCTGCTCTGGCACAACGAAAAGGTCGGCTCCCCCGGCACTCTGAGAGCCTCTGCAGATTTAAGCAGCTGTGGAGTGAGGAAGATGACAAGGACATTAGGTGAACCAGCATGAAAGAGGGGACGACATTATTTCCCTCTGTGCTGTTTTTTTCTGGCTTCCCTACCACCCAGGTGTGGCCAAGAGCAAAACACTAGTGCCTGTGAGGTGATGCGAGAAGATGAGAACAGGTCTGCATAAGCAGCAGAATAGTTGCCCTCGGGACTGAATTATGGTCACTGTTGTAGCTGCTCATCCTCATAACACTTCTCAGCAATTTGATACAGATGAACAATTGCAAAAAAAAGAACAAACAAAAAGAGGGGGCCAGACTTTGTATGACTTTAACACGCCTCATTTGTTATTTTAAAAAGTGCCACTCTACATTATTCAGCCTCTCTACATTATTCAGCTCATGACTTTTACTGCCATTTATTCCCAATACTTTGCATACCTGCAAAACTGCACGCATACATAGCATGGATATTTATGTAGTGATTATTTCTTATACAAAAATTTGTAACAAAATAGGGACCTGGCAATGACTAGCGTTTCATTAGCATTCGGAAGTAGATAAAGAACACCAATATCCTACACAGGGTAGGGGCCACAGTCTAACTGTGCTGAGCGTCTGTAAATTGCAGCGAAGCCAAGGGAGCTGCAAGTTCACAGCTCTACTAGACCATGCCATGCAATTATTGAACTAATCAGATTACAAAGTAAGAGCCAAATATCACGAAGGTTGAATGAAGCAGATAATGGAATTTGAACCCAGCATTGCAACTTAAATTAGTTATTGCTCATAAAACCTCTACAGAGCCTCGTTTACAGACAATTCATTCACATTTGAGATTCAGCTTTGTGTATAGCATATGATTCCTAACGTCACAGAAACTTTGCCACAAAAAGCTACAGTCATCCAAACATCCATGTGAAAAGGACAGATTCCATTTGGAAAAATCCAGACCAGCAACACAGTTGTCTCTACTATCTATACTATACAGGCATATTTTTTCATTGAACTGTAAATATTGCTATTTTTACAATTGAGATTTTTTTTTTTTTAAACTGTAATGGAAGATACTGAAGCAACAATACAGTATACTGACTTTGACATTCAAGGGAATATAACCTCCTACTGACGCCAGGGCATTACCACACTGAGCTCCCCTTAACGCCAGTGGAAGTGGTACCATGAATTCCCATGCACTGACATTAGTATGCACCTTAAATTTCCTGAAGAAATCTCCCAGGAAGATTTTCTCTCTGACAATCAAGCCTTCAAATTAGAAAACAACATTTTATTTCTATTGCATTCTAATGTGGCTTCAGTAAAAGGTTAGAAGCAGTTTTAAATTTAACCATTCATGAGAGGAAGCTCTTTAGACCAGAACTATTATCCTATAATGAAGTGAACTGACATGCATACAGTGCAAAGAATCACAATCTGTAATGGATGAAACTGCCTGAAAAGGAGAAAATGTTGTTTCATGTTGCAGTTCTGGTTGCATACAGTTACGAATCAGATATACTCGGAGAATTTATAAACTTCTGTGTTTTAAATTACAGCAGAACCATGAAAACAAGTGGTAATAGTTTTGACTTGATAACAAACTTTAGGGAAACCATTTCATGTAGAAATACATGTTGCAAGTAATTTATAGGTTATTTTCTTTGACATTTCCTTATGAAAAGGCAAACTTGTCCGAGAAACTTAAAAGTGTTGCCTCTATTACAAATGCACAGCCAAAAGAGGCCGTATTGTTTCATCAATTTTGAAACTCCCCACTGAATTCTTTTTAAAATTAATAATATAATGAGCTCTGATGTCCCATATCTAAGCGAAAACATACACCTGACTTTTGAATAGGAAAGCAAAGCATATCTTCTGTTTTAACATCCAGCCAGAACTCAGTAGAGAACAGGTAACTCTTTAAAAATAACGATCATGTTAATTCATGCTGAGACATAAAATAAGAGCTATACAAGTACTTCCTCATGTAGAGCAAATTTGTTGCACTGAGATTATTACAATGAATACCATATAAATCAGTACAATTGGCCATTATTTTGAAGAGTATTCTGATAATAGACAATTGGGTTTGTGGTAACAGGACATGTGTTTTGTTTTCTTTTTTTTTTTTTTTTTTTTTTTTTTTTTACCATTTTAGTAAGAATTGATGAGGGAAAAAATATCCTGACGACAGACTGTAACATGAAGTATGGCCGAACTCAATCACATAAACAATTTCAAATGAGGTATGCTGTTTCAATCTATTTTTAATTAGCAAATGTAAAATTATGGCAAACATGGCAAAGTCTGGGTTATATATTCATAACAAAAAGACCCTGAGCAACATCATAAATCTGTAAGAACACTGATTATTTTGATTTTGGAAATCTCCCTTTAACCACTTGATTCATTTTGGTCTCTGGGGTTTGCTGTTTACAAAAAGGTCAGCACATTCTGTGGTTGTCATACGAACCCATCACACACCGTCTAATGAATGCATCTAAACCAAAAAGTGTCGCGAGAATGTCTGGAAAGTAACATGTTAAGGAGCGTCCTCCTAGCTGCCAATCAGACATCACTGGGTGATCTTGCTCTCTGGGACAGGTTGGAAGGAATACAGCCACAACAGATGAGCCAAAGTGCTTTCTGTATCTCCTGGTTTCTAAAAGCATATATTACAGGATTGATGATGGAATTGTAGGTAGCTGGCAGGAGGGTGGCATAGGTGTATATAGAAGGATAGGTGTAATCTGCTATTAAAGAATAGAGTGTAAAAGGCATCCAGCAAGCAGCAAAAGTCCCCAAAATAATGGCCAAAGTAGACACTCCTTTTCGGGTGGTCACATAGTGGGAAGTGGCCAGGAAATGGTGTTGCAAGGCAATCTGATGGGCATGGCGCATCACGATTTTACAGATCTGAATGTAGAGCTGCAGCATGAGGGCAAACATAAGCAAGAAAGAGACCGAAAGGACAGCTGCGTTATTTTTAGTGAGTGGTCTGATAACACTGCAGGTGGATTCATCTCTGAGGCAGTTCCAGCCCATTACAGGCAGCAGTCCAACACAGATAGATGCTCCCCAGAGCAGTATAAGCATGACATAGGTAAAAGTGACAGTCCTCTCTGAATTGTAAGTCAAAGCGTAATACAGGGAGAGGTAACGATCAACAGTAATGGCCAGCAAGCTGCCGACAGATGCTGAGAAAGAGGCAACAATCAGTCCAATCGTAACCAGTTTCGTAGCTTCTGATTGCAGCAGGTATGCAAAAACGAAATTGATGATCAGTCCGATTCCTGCTAAGAGATCTGCGAGCGCCAGGCTGCCTATCAGGAGGAACATGGGGGCGCGAAGACTGGGGTTATGGAAAATGATAAGGACCACAATGGCATTTTCGCAGGAGATAAGGGTCCCTGAAGTACACAAGACAATGTCCCAGGGGTTTACCAAGAGCTCTGGCTCTGGGTCTACGACAGGAACCAGGGAGGAGCCTGCAGCTGAGGCATTCTCGGTAGAGCTGGCTTCTACATGGTCCTGAGGCAGCCAGCTCAAATTAACCTTCAGATCTTCATTCATTTTAAGCCCTGTCTTCTTCAACGGAAAGACATTTTATTTAATGTTCAGACACAGCACTGGAGACAGCACCCCAAGAGCATGCAGCGCCCAAGAGACGGCGACACCAACCTAACGTGCAGGCAGGCACTTGTTACGTAAATGTGACAATTAAAAAAAAAAAA
>VXAA01002194.1:310310-388791 GCA_013399115.1 Anseranas semipalmata | reverse complement strand
GATGCTCTGGTCTTGAGCTTGGACGAAGCAGTCCTTGAATGCTATCCAACTATCTTGGGCCCCTTTACCTTCAAGTACCCTGTCCCATGGAATTTCCCCTAGCAATTGCTTGAAAAGGCCAAAGTTGGCCCTACTGAAGTCCAGGGTTGTGATTCTGCTCGGTATTCTGTTCCTGCCACATGAGATCCTGAACTCCACCATCTCATGGTTGCTGCAACCAAGGCTGCCCTCAACCTTCACCACTTCAACCAGACCCTCCTTGTTAGTGAGAATAAGGTCCAGCAGCGCTCCTCTCCTAGTTGGCTCATCCACCATTTGCATCAGGAAGTTATCATCAATGCACTGGAGGAACCTCCTGGACTGTGGATGGCTGGCTGAGTAGGCCTTCCAGCAAATATCAGGGTAGTTAAAATCCCCCATGATAACCAGGGCCTGTAATTGTGAGGCTGTTATCAGCTGCCTGTAGAAGGCCTCGTCAACTTCCTCATCCTGATCTGGTGGCCTGTAATAGACACCCACAACAATATCACCCATGCCAGCCTGCCCCTTAATTCTCACCCGCAGACTATCAACTTGCTCCTCATCCACCCCTGGACAGTACTCAATACATTATAGTTGCTCTCTCACATAAAGAGCAACTCCACCACCTCACCTTGCTGGCCTGTCTTTCCTGAGAAGGACATAACCATCCATGACCACATTCCAGTCATGTGAGCTGTCCCACCAAGTCTCTGTAATTGCCACCAGATCATAATCTCCTGACCGAACATGGATTTCCAACTCCTCCTGCTTATTCCCCATGCTGCGTGCATTGGTGTACGAGATCTCTCCCAAACTTCTACTGTGGCCCGTGGTATTTTGTTGGCCTTCCTGGTGTTTGGCTGGAATTCAATGGCTGGCAACATGCAGGGCATCACACTAGGAAGCCTCATGGCTATTTTTGGTCTTCAATGCCTGTGTGTTTCTGAAATGATAAAGAAAATGAATGTCCTTGCTTGTAAGTGCTTAAATATAAGACACTTGCTTGGCAAAGAACATTTGGGCCAGCTTAACTCCTATTCATCCTAAGAAAACTGAATTGTACATTTGTAAGTAAGTGTTTTTGTAAGGATTTTGCAGAACTGTGAGGAATAATCTGATCTAACACATGGTGAAACAAATGAATAAGGAATACAAGTATTAATAAATATTAAAAGATATCATTAGAGCATGCTCCAGATGTTTGCTCAAGTATTCAAGCCGTAATAACAACTGCCTCACTTATATCCAAATCGGCTAAAAACAATAAGTTCGACAGACACATTCATAGAGTAATTTAAACCGGAAGGAATCCTGGGAGATTCCTGACCAAGCTGCTGCTGAAAGCATGGCCAGTCTCTAAGTTAGATCCAACTTTGACATTGGATCCAGTTGCTTAGGGCCTTGTCCAGTCAAATTTCGAATATCTCCAAGAAGATGGGGAATTCCACCCTGAAACACCCCCTTGGTGCAGGGTGCACTCAATAGTATGCAGTTCCCCAGCCCTTTCACCCTGCAACCACAAACAGGCAGCAAGAGAGCAGCACTATGGGGCAGGCACAACCCCTCTGGGTGCAGAAGTTGTGGTCTTGGCTAAGGAAGACGACATGAGGAAGATGGGAACCACCTGATGGAGAAAGCAGAGGCACTGCACACTCCTGTGAATGGTGCAGGAGGCAAGGGTTGTCATGCAGAGAGGTCTGCATGTCCTCCTGGGCCAGCCCACCTCTGGAGCAGTTCCCAGGGTGCTGATGGAGTTGGTTGGGGCTGCCCAACAAAAGCTTTCCACAGCCATGAGCTTGGCTCCCTCTGGAAAATGAGAAGGCTGTTTTTAAAACTGTAAGACTGAAGTAAATTTTCTTTTTATGAATTTTGGATTGGGCTCCTAGGTTGTGTCTTTCTTGTGGTCATCAAGGTTGGCCATTAGTAGTTGGAAAAGAAAGGGAGGGAGAAAGAGAGACAGAGGAATAAAGCAAGAAAGCAAGACAGAAAAAGAACAAAAAGGAAAATGAGACCCAGCACACTAATGTCATGACTCAGGGAGCATGGGGCTTTGTAAACAGCTGTAAGTATTAAGAGCTACACAGAAAACCCCAAGAGATGGCAACGTGGTAGAAACCCAGCTGCAGGTTGAAGCAGGGCTGGTGTGGCTTCTCCTGGGAGTTCAGGAGAATTTTCTGTTTCCTGTGATGGACTGGCCTTCTTATTAGACTTTATGTAAGATGTGAAGCACTTTTCCTTGTCTCACTGATCTTGAAGGCCCCACAGCTCTGCACTTGTTGCCTCTGAGCTGCATGCAGAGAGACCTTGCACTGTGCAAGGTCCTTTGCTAGGTCTTTCCACAGGCACTTGAACCATCTTATAACATTAATATTTCAAAATACCACACAGCAACCCTTAAATTGCTGAGAAAGACAAGCAAAGGATGGCTCTGAGCTTGGGGCAGTAGCTGTGGATGAAAATTAAAGAGAGATACACTCTCCTTTCTGCCACAGATATCTTGGATGACCTCGGGTGAGTCACTTAAACTCAACCGTTGTCTTGGTTTTGAAAATTGGAACTGGTTGGCTTCCTCGCCTCAGAGAGGCTGAGTGAGGATGAGCAGGTGAGGCCATAAGGCTTGGACGGGGAGGACGGATGGGGTGCGCGGGGCCTTGCCCGGTGGGTCGCTGCGTGAAGGCAGTGTTCCCCCTGCGGGGAGCTCACCGCAGCTCCGGAGCCTTCAGTCCTGTGTTTTTTTGGGGGGGAAGGAGAAATTATCTAGGCACCTAGGAAAGCAGAAGTGCGTGATTTATCACAGGGAAAATCCACAGCTTCTCCTGCTGTTGCTTAAATAATTACTAAGGCTGTCGTGGCATAAGGTAGGAATGACTTAGCAAGCGGCATCTATTTCTTTTGAAATCAGAGCTTCAGTAAATGCTTCCTGCGTGTTGTGACTGGAGAGATGAGCTGCCCTTTTTCATTTTTGGTTCCTTTCATTTTCTCCTTTTTACTTTTCTTCATTTCGTGAGAAGAAAGTGTTGCTTGCAGACAATTAAAAGAAATCAGACTAGGGGATATGAAAATTAAAAGATCTGATTGTGCAGATGAATTACTTCCCAATTCCAGGGCTGAAGTGACTGGGGAAGGGGAGAAGGGGGACAAGCATGTGGAGCTTATTAGGTGTCCAGGGATCTGGAGCAGGTCTGGGGAGAGGTGCTAACGCTGGGTTGAGACCCTCCACTCAAAAAGCGATTGCAGAACCATGTTAACATCTCCTGGCTCTCTTTCTGGTGCCCAACTTCAGGTAGGGGAGGGCTGGGTGGAGAAGGGTTAATGCACAGCCTGGAAACAGAGTCTTGAGGAAAGCTTGGGGTGTATTGGATTATTGTGCCCCTTTTCATAGGAAATAGGAGATGGAATGATTGAAAATGAGGGGAAAGAGCAACAACCTTTGTGTAAATGTTGGAAAAGGCTCAAAGACAAAAAAAAAGGCAAAAAAATAAAAAGGTAAAAAACTTAATCAGGTTAAATACTCTAACTTGGGAGGGGCTGGGGGCAGGAACAAAGAGGAAGGAATGCAAGAGGTGAGCAATCCAGCCACCTGGAAGGCCTTCCCAAAGCGCTGGTGACCTCACAACAAGCTGGTGGGTGCCAAAACCCCAGGACTGCAGCTTGTGGCTGGGTGGCTGCAGGGCTGCTGGGAGCGGGCAGAGGGGCTGCTCCCACCACCACCTAACAAGAAAGAAAACAAGTTTTTTTTCTCCCTGCCAGAACGTCTACAGTGGGCTGGGCTGTCTCCATCAGAGCAATTCTGCAGGAGCAGATACACCAGGGAAGGACCTGTAGTTCCTTATAGCTTCCCCAGTAGGGCCACCAGGCTAAGGGCAACCTTGACCTCTCCCTGGAAAAGAAAACCAGAGGTGCATTTGGGTACTAAGGACCCACACGCATATCTGGTGCTATGGAACATTCCATTTTGAACCAAAGTTCAAGGTTCAACCTAAATTTGGGGTGAAGGGAAAGGAAAATGGGATAGAAGAAGGGTGTCTAAGTTACTTGGGATGCTTGGGACTTCACATTGAGCATGTGGAGAGCCCAGGTGGATCCAGGAGGTTGGATCCCCGATGGTGAATGCTGGATCTGACCTCCTGGGCTTTGTGCAAGGATACAGTTGCAAACTTAGTGTCTTAAAATGGTACATAGGGGATTTCCTTCATTTAGCAAAAGGCCATTCCCAAAATAAGCTAAATAACAACAAAAAGGACTGTGGCTTGGAGGAAGACAGAAGCAACATTCTTAATCAACTAAATGAGTGGAAAGAAAAAGGTTCTGCACTGGTGGATATAAAGTTGGTTTGTTTTTCTAAGCATTTTAAACATTCATTATTTAAAATATATATTTATATTCGCTTAAAACATTGAAAAATAGTTTTTATAACCAAAATGACATCGTCTTGTTAAAGATCAGGATCTATAGCTCGTCCTTTGGAAATGCTGGAATGAAACATTTCCATTTTCCTCTGATCACCCACAGACAGATATTTTTTTCCTTACAAAGCAAAATGAAACACAACCAGAAAGCCCAGCTGTACTGTCACAACCTTGCAATGCATTTCAGGACCAGGGATACAGGGTGAAAAAGGATGCTGGCTGAAAAAAGTAACTTTGCTGGGCTCTTGCTTTCACTGCAGGAATTACTGCTTGTCTGCGGGAAAGCAAGAGGAATTTTGCTACAAAACTTTTAGGTTTGGGTTTGTTTTATCTGGGGACAGACATCTGGGATGCTGCAGCCAGCTGCTGTGCTCGGACATCCCCAGCCCTTGCATGGCATCCAGCGATGCTCCCTAACATCAAAGGCCAAATTATTCGACCTGGAGTGTGACATCTGGGAGGAACAGCCCCAGCTTGGGAAAACAGCTCCAATAACCCCTGCCGCAGCGGTGGGGATGTATAGATATGCAGGAACGCGGTCCCACCGGGCTGCCCGTTATGGCCGTGGGGTTTTGTGCATGGGATGCGGCACTGGGAGCTGATTGCCGTGAAAGCCACCCTGGCCCTTTTATATGGTCATTAGGAGACCTGAATGGGGGAGGCTGATGGGGCTTCTCACGCCTCCAGCCCAATCCAGCCAGCAGCCCCTCTCTCAAGTACCTGCTAACAGGTCGACTGCCTTTGGTCTCAGTCAGGTCTCAGCGGAGACCAAGCACCATTTCCTAGGCTAATAGGTGTGAGGGGAGCCAAGAATTTCACTCTTTTTTTTTTTGGTCTTTTCAAGGAAGGCTATAAACCTCCTGTGTTCCTCCTCCTTCTCTGAGTTTGTTCTTCTGCTTTCTTTTTTTTTTTTTTTTCCTCCCCCAGGTGGTGTTAAAAGTCAACAGGCTTCTTTATCTCAGGGCTGGCCTTTTCTCTGAGAGTGCTGGAGCAAATCCATATTGCTGGCAGTCCGGCATCCTTTGGGTCTTTCCAGGTCCTCCCAGGGACTTTCCCTACTTTTACTGTGACAGATGATTCCCAGGCTTGGGCAGGGTCCCCTTTAGGGAGATTGCAGCCAGACAGTGCTGACAACCCTCATTGTCCTTCTGTTTGCAAAAGGCAAACTCTGCTGTTGAACCACTGGAGGTTGAACTGGAGGGAGCCCAGTTTCCCTTGAAGCTCCTGGTTTACCAGCCTAGCGCCTTGGTGTAAATCAGAGCACCAAAACCAGTGCAATGGAAATCTGAAGAACAGTCTGGCGTGGGGATGGTTCTGCTCTTCATCTGGTTATTCCCAAAGTGGTTGTGAGCAGTTTTCCCACTGCATTAGGAGCAATGAGGGGTCAGGCTCAAAACTGAGTCTGCTTCATTTTTTCTAGCTCAGATCATCAGTGTGGCTGCCCCCATCCCTCTCCAAAGTCTCCAAGGAGTGAGAACAAGACTTGAACGGATGCCCCCTTTGCCGGAGACGCCAGAGAGTCCACCTGTGAGATGTGAAACCATAGGAAACCAGGCTCTTTTGAGGTTTCTCCTGACAGGACAAAGTGTCCTTTAGTGTCCCAGATGGGATTATGGGGAAAGGATAACTCCTTTCATTCACCCAGTGAATATATCTTCTGCACATCACATAAGAACAGGAGCTGGGGATTTAGAAACAACAGAAAGACTTTTGATAACCCTATAACTGCTCTTGTTGATTGCATTTAAAATGAACCTGGATGAGGTTTTCTTTCTTTTTTTTTTTTTCTCATTTGAATGGCCCACATCTGGAACATGCTTTTCTCCCCTTTGAGACTGTTAACATTGGAGTGAACATCCTTTAATGTTACCTTTTCCTCATAGAAATTGCTAGATAGCGCTGAAAAAAAGCTGGTGTTTAAGCAGCTTTGCAAAGACCTTCTCCATCAGAGAAGGTCACTTGGGCTCTGCTCTCTAAACCCCTGACTCCAGCGCTGTGTCTGTAGGAACTCAGTGGGACCGCTCTGCCTCTTCGCTCTTCTCCAGGTGATGGAGAGAAATAGCTCTGCTGCCCCGGATTTGCTGGTCCACATGCCAAGTAAATGCCTTGGCTTCTCCAGCCATCACAGTAGAAAGGATATTTATAAGCAGCTCCTTGAGTCACTGGACTGAGGGTGCTTTCAGAAGAATATACATGAGCCACTAGGTCTGTGTACCATGCAATTCATCTCCTGTCTGCTTCTAGCAAGTCTCCCTGCCTCAGTTTCCCCTCTGGCAAAATAGGGACGGTGAGGCACAGCTCTAAGCTGAACTTTGGGAGAGGCAATGAAGCTTTGTTTGAGAGGGCTTTTTGCTCTCTCCTCACCTGCATCACACCACCAGGGGACCTATGCCTTTTTTCCCCACTGCAGGAGAGGAATCGGGTCTCAAGACAGTTTCTGTTTCAACAATTCTGTTGCAAACTTGACTTGTAAGTCCTCCCCATGCTGTTTCTAACAGGCAGGGAGATGACCTCCAGAGGTCTCTTCCAACCACTGTCTCCAGGAGTCTTTCTGCTTCTCAGTGCTTCCCCTCCTGACAGCACCATCTGCCCTCCTTGTCTTGGTGCAGCGACAGGCTGGGATGCTGAATTCCCTCTCAGGTGTTCGCAGAAAGAAAAATTCCCTCTGTGGTGCTCAGAAAACTCTCTTCAAAATATCCTCCTAAGCAACATTTGGAGACATCTCATACAGAAAGCCTTGGACCTTGTAGAAAAGAGCCAGTCAAACACTGCTGAGGAACTTGGAAAAACTCTAATACCAGGGAACCCTAAAGGAGTGCCTTTCTGACCTGGATAAGGCAGGTCTCGTGATAGCAAGGGACAGGCTGGGTTTGAATAAATACGTGGCTGTGCCACTCCGTCTCTACCTGCATTGCTTCCCCAGAAGAGAAATAGGCACTTTCCATTTGCCCTTGGCTTCTCTCATCCATTTAGACTGGAAGATCCTTCAAAGGGCTTAGATGCTGCCTGTTGAAGGCAGTGCAAGACAATACCTTTGTGGGCATGAAGCCAGGGACACTGTCCCTTAAAAACCTCAGAGAAAAGAGGATGGATTCTTAACGGGGTTTTTAAATACCCGTGTCCAGCAGAGATGAACAGTCTTTGTTGATTGCCGCCCGGCGAGCAGCAGAGCCCTCTCTCACACTGTTGTTGGTCCTTGGACCAGGTTCTGGTCACCACCGTGGGGCTGGTGGGGACAGATAGCGGCTGGGGAGCTCTTTGGGAAGTGCAGACCAAGGTGTGGTGTGTATGGGGTTAAATGTATTAGAGCGAATACCTGAGGAATTCATAATGATTTGCTGTTCATCAGGCAGCCTACCTTGAGAAATGTAACGCAAGAAAAAACACGTTAGGAAATGACAGAAAAATGCAGTGAGAGGAGAAATGGTGTGTTTGGGGGGTGGTGGTGGTGGTGAAGAAGCAGCCTGGTACCTTGGCTGGGCTTGGCCAAGAAGCCTCAGCGCCTGCTGGATGGGGTCACCCAGCACTCCCGGGGCCTGACTCTGCCCCTCGCTCCCTCTGTGCGGGGAAGGAGAGGTGCGACCGTGGTGTGACAAGTGTTCACACCAAGGGTGGGCCACCGGGGTTCCCATCGGGGTGAAGGATACGAGCCCAATGCAAGCTGTGCACAGCCATCGTGTAACCTTCCCATCTGGGGAACTCCTTGCTGCAGGATGCTGATGTGCTACCATGAGAAAAAAAAAAAAAAGGAAAAAAAAGAAAAAAAATACTCTAGAAGAGTGATAAAACCTTCTAAAGGTCTGCTTGGACAAAACCCAAGGGCATAAAAAGGCTCATGTTTCAGGATATGGTGAAGTGAAGTAGGAGTGTTTACCATCTAGCCCTAATTTTGTACATCCGTGTAGACAGACACCCTGGCGTGGGAGCATCTCTGAAGCGTTAATGTCCCTACCACCATACGATGCCCTTGGATGGATGGCCGTGGTACGAACCCCACTGCGGGGAGAGGTGCAGGGAGGTTGCTGAGTGGTTTGGCTCGATGCACACAGACAGTCCGCGTCTGCCCTGGGCCTGGATCACATCTCCACAACAGTGCCCTTATTCCCTCTCCGGGCCCTTGTCCAACTTCCCAGGACGATGCCCGGAGGACATTGGGTGTCAGAGGTTGGTGGGCACTGGGCAATGTGCAAGGCTCCTGTTCAGCATCTGATCCCCTGTGGGTGCTGCCAGTGGTCCCCTGTTGCTTTTCTTTGGAGAACCCTTTGGTTTACATCGCTCCCACATTGTCCTCCTCACCCCACTTGGGTCCCACCACTGGCTTTCCCTAAGGGGGGCTGCTGTTAGCTTGGGACCTGCTTGCTGACATACAGCAGAAGACAAGACGCTTGTCATGCACTTCCTGGTGGGTAACTTGTAATGCAGAGAGGTCCAGAGTTCATATGATGTTTGATTTTTCCTCCCTTTCTGGGGTCTTTTGGGGTACCTTCCCTAATGGCTAGGCAAGCCAGCAACGTCAGCAGTCTGCTGCCTGCCTCCTGCTCTGTCCCCCATCTACTTCCCCCATGTGAAGTGCGAGATCTGTCTTTGACGGGTCGGACACGGTCCCGGCTGGATGTCATCATTGCTCTATCCTCCTCGAGAGTGTGTGACAGCCAAGGTGCTGCTCCCAGCTTCCTCGTCTCTCTCCCGCTCGGAGGAGGAAGCCGCCTCGTGCCTTTGATTGGGAGCCAGCGCGCTGATGGAGCGCTGCTGCCTTCTCGCTGGGCTGGAAGCTCGCGCTGCTGCCAAACAGCTGACGAGTGGCTCCATCCCTCTGCCTTTTGTTAGATGTGGTTTTTGCCTTGTTACGGGAGAGCTGTCAGAGCACTGCGGATGTCTGATTTTGGAAGGAATGTCAATTTGTAATTACTCTGTGTCCCCAAACTGCAATTGCAAGGAAAAATTTGCTTGCTTCCCAGGTACATATTTCAGTGATCCTGGTGAATATCAGAATTAGTTGAATTAGCATCCAAGAACTTGCACTGGCCTTAAAATGGAGAGATTGGACCCTGGCCCTTGGATCTGCAGGGCTGATATAATCCTTCCCATAGGACTTTTCCTTCAAACACTGGCCCTGTGAGAAAAGCAGAAAAAAAAAGTGAGGACAATTTGTGTCCATTTACAGATCTGTGGTTCAACACCCCAGCTCATTCTTTCCTTTCTAATTGCTGCTTTCTTCTCTCCGTTGGCTCCTTTGTTTCTCTCCGCAAGCAGCCACAGCCTTCCGATGTTTTAGGACCATTCCTCCATGTGCTGCAATGCTAATTATTTCTTCTGCCCTAATTGGGTTTCACATATCACTCCCGGCCACACAGGCCACACAGCACACAGGCGCATGCTCTCTGCATTCCCACGATAAACCTCCCCAAAGACACACATGGGATAACACAAAGTCGCAGGATCCGGGTGCCCAAGAGCAAAGCATGGTCTCCGTTGGGCTGCCATCGCTTCATAATTGTGCCATCTTAATTACAGGGTTTCCTGAGCTAGAAATCTGGTGCGACCGCGTACCAAATTTGTCCCACTCACACTGGATAGAGCGCTTTTAAATTATGGAGATAGCATTGGTAGCCATTGCCAGGACTGTCTTTCTTGACATTTATTGTGTCCAAAATGTTGTGGAAACTACTCAAAAAGACTTTCCAGTTAATGAATGGTTCGTAAAAATCTCCCTCTTCCAGAAATGACCGATATTCGGTGCTGATGTCATGCAACCCATTCCCATTCAGCAAAGCTATTGAAAACAGTCCAAATTCCTCAGAACTGTTAAATCTCTTTTAATTTCTCCTCTTTGAGAGCATATAAGCTGTGGGGGTTTTGTTTGTTTGTTTATTTCCCTCTTGCGGAGACCGAGTTTTAATTTCATTTGCATGTTGGGTTGCTGCTCTTTTTGTGTTGCATTTAATATATTCAGAGTGTTTGGGGAGCCTGAGGTTTGGAGAGGGAGATTGTTTCCATTGGTGAATGTGGCTTTCAGAAGAGAAACGAAAAAGATGGGGAAAATAAATTCCACAAGTGCCAGCACCAGCAAGTAAAGATTTTTTTCTGCATTTTTCCCAGACAAAATCAGTAAAAAGACTTTCCTTGCTCTTCTTTTATTTTATTTTATTTTATTTTATTTTTTTTAACAGCATCTGCTTTAATAAAAATAATTGCACTGATGACAAAAAAAAAAAAAAAAAGGCAAGGATGAATGTAGACAGGTCCCAAGGAAAGATTAAGCACAAGAATGCATGAAGGCATGCAGATCCCATCCACAAATAGGCTGAAAAACATGTGCAGAGAGGCTCAGGCAAAGCTCTCCCTGCAGAGCATTGGGTCTTGCATGTCTGGATGGTTTTGCAAACCGGGGGCCGTCCATGAGGATGAGGGTGCGTGGGACTGGGACACATCCAAGTACCACTTTTTCTGATACATAAAACATTTTCTTTCTGATTCCTCCTTCCCTCTCCCCTCCCCAAATGTGGTTCTTTACAATGTGGCATTTCTAATTTTGCCTTTTACAGCCTGAAATGAGCAATATTTTACCCGGAGGGCTTTCCTGCAGGTGAGCATGTTGAGGACGCCTTGCTGAGGACCCTCCTCTCTCCTCAAGAAGGATTTAGTGGTTTTGGAGAAAAAAAAAAAAAGCAAGCAGCTACAGGAAGGCTCGTCCCTGGGCAGGATGAGGCTGTGTGACCCATCCAGATCTGGCCACCCTGAGCTGCGGAGGTCTGGTGTGGTTTAAGGACACATCCTGCACCCGCACCCAGAGCTAGCCCCACAGAACCTCTCAGGAACCTCTGCGATGGCATTTGGGAACGCGCGGCAAAACACAGGCTCGTGCACAGCTTCAAAACAAACGAGAAATATCCTCGGAAGGAGCCTTGAGGATTTTTTTTTTTTTTTTATGTTTCCACCCCAAAAAAAGACATGGCTGAAGAACACATCCACCGCATGCCCACAGGGGCCCAAGGACTGGGGGACGCGTGGGGCTGCCCGGCACCGGTGCGGGACGGGGGCCAAACGCCCGCGTTCCCCACCGAGACCCAGCCCCGCTCCGAGGTGAATTCCTGGGGACAATACGAGCCCCCCCCGGCGAGGATTGCGTCCCCTCCCCGCAACTTGTGTGTGTGGCACAATTAAGAATTGATATGCTCGATATGAATGGGGATGCTTCAAAACGCCTGAATAGAGCCCCGAGCCCCCAAAAACATTGTTTCCAAAGTCCCCCACTCAGCCTGGGAGGGAAAGTTTGTGTATCAATCTAGTTCTATAATAGTGTAATTTAGTGTCTAGGCCCGGGCTCTGGTGGTGATATTGTGCTGGGATGAATGAGGCGGAGGGCTCCAGGCTGAGCAAGAGCTCGAGGACCCGGCTGCCTCTATTCAGGCCAAACTAATCGGCTTCAGCTCAGCTCTCCGCCAAAGCTCCCCTCTCAGTAGTGGGTTTTTCTCTGGGTTTTTGTTACTGTTTCTTAAAGAGCTCAGCTGGCTGCTGAGGCTGAAAAGAATCAAATTATTAAAGATTTTGTGGAAAATCCAGTGAGAATGGGCCCATGCAAGAATAATAGCATTGTGCCACCGTGGGCCATTCCCAGCTTCCAGTCGGGAGAAATTGTCAACTCTGTCTTTGTTTTCTTAACCCTTTCAATGGAAACAAAATAATATTTAGCTCAGCACAAAATACCTTCTTTTTCATTTCTAATCCTTTCAGGTTTTTTTTTTTTTACCTCCTCCTCTTCCTCCCTCCCTCTCTCTCTCTCTCTTCCCCTCTCCCTCATTTTGTTGCCTTTCCTCTCAAATAGATTTATGTACCCCATATATTTGCCTTTTCCTTGCCAGTTGGCCAAAGGGGCATCTGTTATCAGGAAAACCCCTTCTCTTTTAAACAGGATGTAAAATGGGTGATTAAATCCTTTATTTACAGTCACTACAAGAAAAAGGGAAGAGGAATGGGAAATGTTTTCTTCTAGGTTTCTATTTTTAACATTTATTAACGGTTAATAAATTGTTAATATGTCTTTCAGTGGGCTGGCTATACAGCATGTCATGTTTTTAGATGTCTATACATTTTAAAATTAGAAAAGTTTTCCACTGGGGTGTTGTAATGTGATTAAAGGACAAAAAGGAAATGTCTGTCTGCCTGTCCGTCCTTCATCCATCGGGGAGATGCAGACAAGCAATTTAATCTCTCCCCTGCTCTTTTATTTAGGGACTAAGCAGCTTTCCATTTTTGATTTATATCGTTTCTTGTCTCCTGCTCTGCTGCGCGCGCCGACACCCGACGTGTCGAGGATTGCATTGTGTCGGTGCCAGGAGGAGAAGGTCCCCGGCTGTGGTGTGGATGTTGGACCACGGCTGGGCTGCAGGTCTCACCAGCCATGGGAAGCTTGGCTGCACCCCGGCGTTGCAGCCCATGGTCGTATGTGCAGGGAAGGCAAAGCTGTTGCCAGCTGCTCAAGGCTTTCTTGGTGACTGAGCAGAAGGAGGAGGAGAAGAGAGAAAAAAAATCATCAGAACAAACCTTCTCCATACCAACCCACACCAGGAGACACAAAGAAGGAGGCAGGATCTGTCCTGGTGTAAAAAGTCCTTTTGAGATTCCAACGGAGTTAGGAGGAGGTGAACCGGATGAGTCTGTAACCCACCCAATTATATGTTGATAGCAAGCCTGGCATTAGGGTATGGGGGGGAAAATTAAGGGACAAAAGGGTACTCACTGCCCAATTGTGGGAGATCCCTCTAATCAGGATATTCTGCCTCAACTTTGCTCCGCTCTAACCTATTGACAACAGAACTAGGTCATCTCGGTGAATAGGGTAGATTTTCTGCCGCCTCAGTGTCTTTGAGGCTGGAAGGGATTGTGTGTTCAGTGTTACAAACAGACCTCCTGTCTTTATTTCCTGACCAGCAGCGCGCCACTGAACAAGGAGAACTGGACCAGCCTTTTTCCCCATAACAAATGGAGGGTCCCATCCAAGCTGGCCTTGCCAGTTGGCTTTCGGACAGGGGAAGCTTATTCATGTTTTTAGACCTCAGCCAAGTTCAGCCAGGAAGCCTGAGATGTTTTAAACTGGGGGGAAGGCAAGGGGATGCAGTGCTCGCTTGCCAGCTAGGAGGAGGGAGGCGTTGCATTCTTTCGGTATTTTCCTAAATTGGGTCTTTTTTTACACACTTCCAGGGATAGAGTTGTCTCTCTGTATCGCTGGCATAAGGCTGGCTTGGAAAGGAGGTGCACAAGGTTTTTTTATTCTCCTGGCACTCCTTAAGAAGATAAGTCCACCCTGCTTGCTTGATTCACCTACAATGGTGGAAGAAGAATGAAGGATGTGTGCTGAGGTTGCTAGCGGTGAGGGAACTCTTGGGTGAGTCACTGCCAGCATAGGTGGATATTACACTATGGCCCAAAACACTAAAATGTCTTGTGATAAGCCAGGCACAGTGAACCTGTTGATTTACCCTCCTTTGGGGAAGATGCTTATTCCTCATCCCACCCTAGGATGTTTCTTCTTCAGCTGTCTTAACTTAGGAAAGAACAGAGCAAAATCATCATGCTTTCCATCTAGATGATGATGCAGTGTCCCAGAAAAACACTGAAACCACTTTTATTGCTTCCATTGCTCCTGGCCCTTTTCAAAGCATGAAAACACCTTCGTATCTTTCAGGGTAGATGATATGAATATTCCCATCTAAGGAATATCATTACCCCTTCCTAGAGAGCCCATAGACATCGGATCATGGCCTTACACCCATTTCTCCTAGTTAGCCAAACCTGATCTCCATATTATGAATAAGAGGCTGGCATCCTAGATCCTTCTCTGCCCATTTTCAGGCATCATACAGAAATATCAGCTGATACCTCGCTGAACAGCAACCTCCCATGGATATGCAGGAGAGACCCTGGCTGGTCTATCAGGTGTCCCGTGACTTTCTCCATTGTGACTCCCACTGCTGACCCCACAGCCACCCTCTGCACCTCTTTTGGGCTCATCGGGGATCAGGATGAAGGGGGAACACCTGGATGGGGCTAAGCAGGGACAATTGACGAAACAGTGTTTGGTGCAGCAAAACCTTCTTGAGGACAGACCTCATCCTGATGGCACCCAACGTTCTTCTTCACAAGCCTGAGGCTCAAACAAAGGGTGTCAGCAGGACAAGGCATCCTTCCCAGTGTATCCTGTTTCTTGCGGTCATCTCTAACCATCTTTTTTTGTCTGCTATCCTGTAGACAGGTCTTGGGGCTCTGCAGACTCTTGGTCTGATCCATCAGAGCTTTTCTTGAGCTGTAGGATACTCATATAACTGCTGCAGCCCGTGCTGAGGATATTGTAATACAGGAGACAATGTGTCCTAAACTTGGCTATATGCCTGGATTAGAAATTAAAGGCAAATAAGGCAACCTAAGCTCTGGAACTGCATCAAAGGCAAAACCAGGCTAAATTGGAAGGATCCAATTTCACAGTTAAGTTTGTTAAATAGGTGGGTGGTTGTTGCCGGTGGTGCGCACGTCCTTTTATTAACAATTTAAAAATGAAAGGTCCCTGCCTGGAGATAACTGGAGGATCAGACCTTTTCCTGGCTGCTTTGCCACAAGTAATCCTCACTCATGCAAGGTTCCTACTAAAACTGACAGATCTACTCTCATGCAGACTGTCCTGGCTAAATAGAATATAATGGCAAAGATGATGGGAAAATTACAAGGACAGCAAGAGATGCTTGGCAGACTCAGCACAGCAGAAAATGACCGATAAATCTAGCTCTTTCTCTTTCACTTGTGAGTAATCTGCAAATGAATAATTCCCAATCAGAAATTATTCAGCTGCTTGTTCACACAAACATGCTTTTCATTATGAGGGGTTTCTGAATTTCACTGGAGTAAATAATATTTCAGCATGTGTCACTTGCCCAGAGCCTCTGCTCTCCCTGAAGCATGCACTGGAGTTTTTGCATCCTGGTTAAGGATGACAATTTGCAGAAGAGAATTTGACAGATAAATCTTTTGGTACAAATCAAAATGTCATCATTAGTGTGTAATATGTCTGAGTTTGTAGAGCCTTAACTGTCACTGTTGTGATGCGTGTTTCACTTACAGATTGCTCTTTGAAATGTAAAAAAAAACCTCCGTATAACCTTAGAAACAGTTGAATAGAAATAGTTGAATTCAAAAATACTCAAGGCTATGTTTGTTTGCAATGCTCACTGGACATGGATTATAACAGGTGCCTCCTCTACTTACTTCAGCATCAGGATGAACAAATATGACTATGAATAAGTCCCTTGTGACACATTTTGTATATATCTTTGTGTGCAATGTAGAATTATCAATACCTTCTGGCTTATTTTTTTCTTGCTTATGGTAATTTGTGATTATACTGCAAACCTTTTGTGTCTGGACTTTCCTGATGTTTCCATTGTCAGCCATGTGATAAATGAGTTGAAAAGAAAAAAAATAATCTTTCCCCTGGAATTTTAGTTCTCGGAAACAGGCTTGAGAACAATTCCCACAAAGACTCAGAAATCAGAAAATAAATGACGTGAATCCAGCTCAAACTATTTCTAAAATCTCATGACTTTTAAATAGATCTTATAATTTTGGTGAGGGAATGACTGGAGAGGTTGGGCTGCTTGGCAAGGGCAGTGCTGTGGTACATGAAATGGTCCTGTAAACAAAAGGAGGTAATTAAAATACATTTGCCAGAAAGGAGCCCAGATTTCCCATGCAATGTGCAATACTCTCTACACAGCAGAGCTTTTCCTTTCTGCACTCCCCTCAGCTCCTTGGTTTTATCATCTCTCAGTCAGAGGCAAGCAAGACAATAGACATTCTTTGAGAAGTTCACTACAGGGGATATGAAGCTAAGGTCTATGGTGCCAGTTTTACATCTCCTTAGGACTTGTCTTCATGGCAAATGTGACCAGAATAGCTATTTTAGAATTAGCTTTCTATGGTGCCACTATTCAAGGGGAAAGAGATTTTATTCCAGATGAACTACCCTGTTTAGGAAAGCCCTTGTTATTTTGCAGTTAAAATGTGTATTTGTAGAACAGTGCATGATAACATACAGAAATTCCTGATCTAATGAAGGTCAGGAGCAATGTGGCCATATTAATGCTGTGTTCAGATTGTGCCCTTATCTGTGGCATCATGTACATGCACCCAGAAAAAAATGAGGCATTCTTCATTAAAATGTAGTTGCCTAAAAGTAAGTCATCCAGTGTGGTCTGGCCACCTTGTCTCTCTCTACAGCTAATGGGGTGAGAGATGCTCCTCCAGGAGGCTCCAGGTGACTTCTGTTCTGAAACAGGGAATGGGACTCATCCTACCACTTCAGGTCAGGGGACACACCAGCTTTTCAGGGGCAAACACATCTGAGACAAAAACTGTTGCAGTCCCTGTGATAAAGGCTTGAAATGCCAGTGAGCTCACTGAATCCAAAATCATTGCACCTTTATGCAACTTTGCGTACCTGGACTTCTTAGAACTAGCCACTTTCTTGTGTATTTCCCCCCACCTTTCCTTCTTGCCAAGCAGTGTCTTTTGTGTGGCTCAGCTCCCACTGCCTGCATACTCTGTGATAGGTTTAATACGAGTTTAAACAGATCAATTGGCTTTTGGCTCTGGCTGGCAAACTGGCCTCCATTGCTTGCTAGTGACCTGCGTTCATAATCACACATCCTAACCCTAGTGGAGGTGATGCTTCTGTTTCATCAACCATGTGTGACCATGTGAATGATAAAATAGCACATCGTGTTCAGACACCATCAGGAAGTATCCCTGAACCACGGGACCTCCATGTCAGCTGCCCCAGAGGAGAGCTGCCTACATGGTTTCTATCACTTTGACAGAAAATGAGGAATCTTAGCAGCCTGTGGTGGGGAACGGAGGGTGAGGGATGCTCTCCTCTCATTGGGCCCTCGACATTGTGGTGAAAGATGCTCTATAAATGTAGGGAAAAATCAACGCTACAATAGATATAGGCCACTCAGAGTCTGCTGAGAGGGGGAATATTTTATATAGGCCATCTGATACACCCGGAGCAGAGAGAAGTGCTTCTGGGTACACAAGATCTTCTCCTCATCTAGATTAGTCAAAATTAGGAGAGATCAGACAAATGAAATAGGTAGATTAGATTGTGCCCTGTGGTGGTAAATGGTTTTCAGCCTCCTAGCAGTGATGTAGGCAGAGTCTTATCTCATCAAGCTATGCTCAGAATGAGGCTTGGGGGCCTTTTCCAGCTACAATCATTTTTACCGGTTCATCTTACTTGAGAGAAAGTTCCTGAGGATGTCAGTGGTCATCTCTGGAGAGAAGGGTTTACAAGGTCAGTCTGTTGCAAGACCTATTCATGGATCAAATGTTTTTCCTTGTTGCTGAAAGGCATCTTACAAGCTTTAGGTTGAAAGACTGTCTCTTAGGATGAGGGGACTTGATCCCTGATGCAATTCCTTGTGTAACATTGGGGAAGTTATTTGGGTTTCATCTCACATAACATTATCTATCAAAAATTAATGTCTAATTCAAGCTACTCTTTCACCTTCTACAGTTAGAGAGATCTGTTAGTCCAGAAAGTGATTTATCCCACCCATTTCAGGGGCACAGCAAGACTGTAAGCTCAAGGCATGGCGAGTCAAAGTCTCATTTCAGCAGGCTTTGTAGAGTGAGACGTGCCCTTCTGTCTCTCCTGAGGGCAGCAGAGAATTGATACCTAATTTTGAGAGGAACAAAGTCAAGTGAAATGACTTGTCTCTTGGTTTCTTTGTGCCTCTGCTCTTCATATATAAAATAAAGACAACTTCACTCCACTGCATCATAGAGAAGATGTGGGGATATATAGTTAAAGACCTTGAGGTGTTTGTATGCTGTGCTCACAAAGCTGGAAAGGCAGTGTAGGTTAACTATCTCAGCATCTGCTACCTTCTGCTTTGCCAGACAGTGAGTAAAGGTATGCAGTTCAGAGAAGATGACTTATGCAATAAACCTCATCCCTACTCCTGTATGCTCAGTAGCCAAAATCAGATGTCACCACTGGGAGGCATCACTGGCAGGAGAGAGTTTCAGTTACACTCACGAGTTAGACTATGGTCAGTGAAGAAACCAACTTCGTCCTGGGAGGAGGAAGTGCTCCAACTTAACTGAACCAAAACCGACTTGAGGAATTTTTGTAAGTGTTGATTCACTATCGAAAGAAATAGTGGTGGAAAGCTGTGGAGAACTGTAGCCATGGTTTTATTGTTGATGCCTAGTGTGACCTCATGGGTAGGCTGGCCTGTCATTGTGCTGTCACTGTGTCCTTTCCATGCTCAACCCCTTTGGCTGAAGCAGAAGGGCTTTCCTAAAGTGTTTTAAGAGAGCTAAGACAGTGTGGGGTATTGGTCTTTGCTGGGCCTGAAAAATCTTGTTAGAGATTAATAGAGATGAGTTGTTTTATTTTGTAAACACCCATGGTGCATTGTCAAGTTTAATTGTTGGTTTAATGTCCAGGCTCATGTAAAGAGTAGCTGAACTCTCATGTTGCCTTGTTACTTACTATTGCCCTCTGTTAGTGGTCATCAGTGATGGGGAGGACTTGTAAAGGGGAAATGCTTGTTTACACAAAACAATGTAATGATGACAAAAGGAGACAAAAAGCCTTTTCACTAGTGGAGAGCTGGAGCTGGAGAAGGAATTTAACCTTCTCCTTTGACTATATCTTCCTTATCTTGGCTTCCTGAATCTGACTGAAGTGCTGATCTAAAAGCCTTCTCCAGCACAGATGGGCAGAGTATATGTCACTAGTGGAGCACTTTTGACAACGAGTATTTACAGCCTACAACACCTATCACAGATCCTTGTACCTTAGTGAGTCCCATAGCAAAGTGGGGATAGTGATAGTCATCCAGCTCTGTGCAGTACTTCAGTTCTCGGGATGCCAAGAACCATGGGATGACAATGTAACATGGTTCTACAGAGGAAACAGGAGCTCATTTTTGTCATATTTACAGACCAAATTCCTAAACTGGTGAGTCTTCAGGATTAGAGTCTGGGGGGGATTAACAACCAGTGAAGGTGTGTCATCTGCAGCAATGCCTCAGGCCTAATATCTAAAGGTCTTGAGAACGTTTCCACATCAGTCATGCAGCAGAGGATTAAGAGGAATTACTGACAGTACCTCTGTTGGATTACTTTCTGGCTGCTGCTTTGAATGCTGTAGCTCTTCTCTTAAGTCAGCTTTTGCTTTGGAGTATTGCATGCATTAACCAATCCTCTGGTTCACTTGAACCTCTGCTGTAGAGTACAGAAGAGCTTCTTATGAAGGCTGGTGGGAGAAAAAAAATCTTTTTGCCAATGATTTGTTGAGAAAAGGAGAAATCAAGACCTCATTGATCATCATTCTTTGGACATTTTCAAGGTGAAATGAGAGAGGGCAGAGAGGGCTGGGGTGAGAGATACAGGCTTGAAGCCAGGGCTGGAATTCATAAGATTTTGTATTCCCTGATTCTCTGCAACTTCCTCTGATATAATTTTATTCTTCTGTAAATTGTTTTCCCATAATTTATCCTTTCTATTTATTTTTCACATTTATGGGGGACAGAATACCTATCATTAAATGCATGCCCTGTACCGAACATGTGGTTGTGACATAATAGAATTTAAAAAAAGCATTTTCTTGAGACTATTCTGTCAAGAAGACTCCTTAGTAACAGCTATGCCAAATACCTTTGCTGCATTAAGGGTGTGCAACATACTTTTGAGATTTGAGCCCTTTTGTGTTTGTGTAGCCCATAGCACAATGAAGACAATGTAACTGTGACATTCAAGCTCTATATGAACAAAATGGCTGAATATTGTGACTGCCATTGCGGTGTAGGGGACAATATGGACCTGTTGGCCATTGTCTTCTACCAGAACAACGCTCATGCAACTGCTCACATGCAGTTCCCAGGGTATTGATGGCTTAACACAAAGGGTAGGAAATAGAATGTTTAGAGCAAAAGGAATTGCATATAATGATTATAAGAGGTTGTTTATACAAAAGTTTTAGACCTAGACTTGCCCCTGTTCAGGTCTATAGTCTTTCTGCCATTGTCTCAGTGGAGTAAGAGGTAAGAACTATGCCCAGTTCATTTTAGATCTGTCTGCAACTTCCAGTGAAATCCACTGTTCAAGACATCAAGAAGAGATCTGCTGTCTTATCAGACACATTTTTTGACATGTTTTTGCCCCACTGAATGGATGTCAGATTTGTTACTGAGTTGGGATATCTGATGGTGTGTGATAGTGCTTCAAGTGAACTGAATTGCATGATGTCTGAAGATATGTTCTTCTCGGGACACCCACCTACCAAAGACAAGTCCCAAGAGGAGGTGCTTACTTGCAGAAAATTATTCAGCCACCAGATGTCTCTCCATGCTCCCCTGGTGAACAAGGAAGACAATACTGGAACTCAAGTCGTATGGGAAAATACTTATTTATGGTTTGAAACCCTTTTCTTTATTAAACATCTTCTCCAGGAGTTGGTTTTACACCATCTCAAGAGATACTCTGCTTCGGGGGTGGGTTTTGCTGCATCTCGCTGGGTTGAGGACACTGGAATAAATATTCTCTGGGGCTTTGTGAATCAAAAGTTTTTGTCTGCCCATGGCTATACAGGACAGCAGTGTTGAAAGATTAGCAATAAGAAGGTCACTTAGGAGGTCAGGAGTAAAGGAGCTTTATGGAGGAGATAGTCTTTAATGAGTGGGTTTAAGAACAAAGACCACAAGTCATCTGGTAACCCAGAACCTCTAAGTAAATATGAAAAGGGAGGTATGGTAAAAGCATTGTCATTACTCACAGTGTCTGAGATGGACTGGAGCAGTCAAAGAAGAACATCCAACCATGAATTTATCAAATGGAGAACAAGCCAATAAAGGACTCATTTCCAACACACATTGTTTCTCCAAACTGTTGATTCTCAAGCTTTTCATCCTTCAGATACCCTCTACTTACACAGGCTGGAGTCTGAAGTAACTTTTGTATCCTGTTTGTTTTGAGCAGTTTACAGTTAGAGACCATCGTGACAGCATGACATTTTAGAGTATTCCAGATGAAGGGGGAAACTGTATTTTTCTGACAGTAGGTAAAATCATAGGCCTGGAATAAGTGCATGCAACTTCCTACATCGTCACAAACTGTGAACAACATTGGTTCCCAAGGGGATAGATTATTTTATTCTCCTTGGTAGTCAGTCTATAGCAGCTTAGGAATGAAATGTCCCCGCCTCCCCCCAGCCCCCCTGGTATATTCATGTTTGTCTTTAAAAACTGCAGTATGAGTTGAATTTGTGGCATTTGCAGACTCTTCTAAGACACCCCCAATTTGGATTTACAACTGGCACCTGAATCTATCAAGAAGCCCTTCTCTTGTCGAAGCGAAAAGACACCACCACTCTTATGACTTCGGACCTGAAAGAGGAGTCCACTCACTACCTCTGGCGTACTCTGAAAGACTCCTTGTGACAGGAAAGCTTAGCAAGTTGTGTGCTGGGTTTGAACTACCTGGATTCCTTGCAACCGCAGAGTGAAAATCCAGCTGACTCAACTCAAACCTTTTGTGCTTCTTCAGCAGCTGAGTAGACTCTGTTCAGATTACTCCCACTAAGGATATATTGTTTCATGGTCTGGACAGACATGAAGGTCATTTTTGGGTCAGAACTGAAATTTGCTTTGGTGTCTTCAGCTACAGGTTTCTCCCTAGTCAGAACTGGCCTTCACTCTACATCTCCTGTGGTTTTCAAGAGCTTTTCCTTCATATGGGTAATACAGTAGACTCCTAAAATTCACAAGGAAAACTATTGTTGGGCCAAGAGCTGTCATGTAAACCTGAGGGGTCCAAAATAAATTTTGGTATCAAAATTTCATTAGCCAATACAGTGCTATTTGGGAACATATATACATTTTCTTTAGTGCTTTATATATACATATTTAACTTTTTCCATGTTCTACATTCTCTCCACAGTTGAGATTCCTGCAAATTTGAGGTGCGGCTTGCAGTTCTGGGAGGGTTTCATCTGCCCTAACTTAGGCTTCTAAAAGTTAGATGCCCAGGTCCAGGCTTGCTTTGTAGTCAAGGGAGAAGAGAGTCACCCCTAGAGGGAGATTCATCTCTTAATGCAGACAGCTAATGTTGGTCATGCAAATCCTCTGCTGGACATGTCCTGTTCTCTCCCTTGGCTGTAAAGATTTGTTAAATTGTTAAACTGTTTAAAGTTATGTGAAATTAACCCAGTCTTTATGTTCTTTAGCCAGACTGAAAGAATAAATCACATTTTTCCTGAAAGCCATTCTCCCCTGAAGTGTAGGAAGAATATTAGTCTCTCCCAAGTTTGTCTCATGGACATTTACATCTCAGTGAATATATGATCAGCTGTGTTGGATCAGACAGCAGGTTGTGTTGGCCCCGTCTCCTGTGTCTGACAGAGGCCAAGAGTAGGTGCCTGGGGAAGAGCAGAAGAACAGGACAAGCAGAGGGTGATACTTCCACTGGCATATGCCCAACTTCCAGCAACCTCCAGATAAGAGATTTCTGATTGAGGAGTTGCATCTTTGAGTTTAAAAAATCTTCATGCATTTTTCCTCAATGAATTTTATCTAGTTGTTTTTCAAACTCAGGTAAATTTAAATATCCAAAGATATCTGCAGCAGAGTTCCACTGTCAAACCGTGTCCCATGAGGAATAGCACCTGCTTCTGTTGTTTTTGACCTGTTGATTGCAGTGGATGTCTCCTAGTTTTATGAGAAATTATGGATAGTTCTATATTCAGCTCTCAGCCATATTGTCTCCCCATGCCTGGCTGCTTCTAGGACTTTTTTGCAGATCATGCCAGCTCGCAGCCTATGGCATCCGCTTACAGAGCAGTTCCCACCTTCTTTATGCCAGCAAGTTATAACCACATGCTTGGTGAGCTAGCAGAACTCTAGCTTTTTTATTGACTTGTACTAATTCCAAGCCGCAAGTGAGAAAAATAATTTCCTTGACATGACATGTCTGATAGTTCTTGCTAAAAGTTGGACCTCATTTTTCTCTAGTTAAGACAGACTATATTACTGTTACTAACTTAATCTTATTTTTGCATTCAGATCACTTAAAAGACATCTGCTTGATAGGTATGACTTTGTGGCCTCCTCGGATATGGCTGTTGTGTCAACAGGCAAACTGGCTCAGGCAACCTACAGTAATTGCTAGGAGGTATTTTTATATGTCAGCATCACCGATGGATGTAAAAAGGGTTAGGTAAAAATAGATCACTTGGACTTGGAAGTTTTTTAGGACAAGGTCTATCACCTTGTTCTGTTTTGTACACACCTAGCACTAGGGGTGGTCTTCAGCAGTGATGAGCATTGGAGACACCATCACAAGACAAGGAGTATGATTATGGTTGAGACTATCGTAATAACAATAACACCCAGATCTCATTGTGCTCTTCAGATATTGAGCTATCCTAATTAAAGGGGAGGAAAAAACAATTCAACAAAGTTGCGCAGCCAGCCTTTCAGTTGCATTTTATTCCATACGAATTTGGAGTGTCTGCTGCCTTGTAATGTGTAACCTTCCTCTCCCCTGCAGGAACAACATCTGCTGCTAAGATGAGGTGTGTCGAGCAGTCCCTGCCAGCCTGTAACAGTGGTTGGGCAGCCAGGGAACTTATTCAGAGCTCTTGAGGACCACTCAATTATCATTCATTAACAAGTCTAAAGGTTAGGTCCTTGCTAGCCCTTCATGTGCCAAACTCCTCCCTGGTGTCGGCCAGCAAGGAAAGCTTGGGGGATGGTGTTCCCAGTCCACATTTGAACCAGTAACAAGTGTGGTTATTGATTTAGCTGTTAATATCAGCCAAAGTCTTTCATTTACCCACTTCACAGCTATTTACTTGTCCTGCCCACTCCACCTCATTGAGACACCCTACTGTCCCAACTGACATCGCAGAAACCATGTTTGTGAGAAATCTGCAAAGTCCAGCCTGCGATTCTGGCCTGAGTTAGCAATGTGGAAGATAAAACCATCTGCTGGGTGTTTGAAGGTGCTGTGTGTCATTTCAGTCTATGTGTGAAGGTGATAAGTCTTTGTCGAAAAACCCACCCATCTTCATTCACACCAAGTAGCCAAAGGCCTCTGTGCAATCTCAACTGTGAATTTGGGTCTAAAGAGTGGGTGGGACTCAAGTTAATTCTTTATTTTTGAAAGCTTTTGGAATTCAAGTGCATTGCTCGCCAGGTAACAGCATGAGAAATGGAGAGGGAGCAATAGTTTCAGAGAAAACATTTTTTTTCTCTGGAAAGCAGCAGTTTGTTGAAACCAGAGTTCCAGTAAGGTTGCTTAAGACTAGGCTGGAGCTATCAGTCACTCAGAAATGGCTGGTGACTCAGCCGGGATGCTGACTCCAGGTTCAGATCTCTTCTCTGTTTAATAGGGAGGGGAAGCTTGCACTTGGATTTCCATATGTTGCCTGCTGTCCTTGCCGTGTGGCTGTTCTGGAATAGTTTTCTCACTGAAGCTATCCTGTTTTGCATAAAGACCTTGATATTCCGTGGATGAAAGACACTGCCTGCATAACCCAACAGCGTTGACTAGGACAGAAAAAACAGGTTCAAGACCTTGGATGCTTGCATGAAAGATATCCTTACTATAACAAGGTGGCACCCCATGACTACCACCACTGTTTCCCACATGCATCAACACTGCAGAATTGGGAATGACCATAGTCTCACTTATCCCAAGAAAAAACAATATCATAGAACTAGTTCCTTTCTCAGATCACCTTCAGGTGCTGGGTGAAAGACACTCAATGCAGCCTTGCTGTATCTCCTCTTTGACAAAAGGGCACACAATTTAGGGTGTCAGGAGATGCAGAAACCAGGGGAGATGGAACAAGGCTTAAAAGGGTCAGGTCCAGGGCACAGATCTATTTTAGATGACTGTTAAGATCTCCCTAACCCCACTGTCCTTGCATGAAACCAACTTGAAGAAAAACCGAGCTGACCTCTTCTTAACACTACCACCAAGTTCATTAGTTAACACTTCACCTGTTGACACTCGCAGGCAAATCCCAGACCGGATTGTAGCCCTGTGGAATGCAAATCTGGCTATGTGCCTCCAAATGACTGCACGATGAGGAAAAAATTCCACACCTGCAAATACAAGAGATCAGTAAGCAAATTCCAAAGCCAGGTTGGGTAGAAAAGAGATGGCAAAGCTTTAAAATTACATTGGGTCACAGCTTCTTTCTTCATGGCCTGGTTAGGTGCTGGTCAGGAATTGCTTTCTGCTGGCTTTCGCAGCTTCAAAGGACACTGTATTGGACTGATTGCTCAAGCGGGATTCAACTTGCAGATTAAAATATCTAAATTTAGGGAGCAATGTGTAGAAGAGCTCTGCATATGCTCAGAGATCCTAAACTCCCATTACAACAAGTGGAGTTTGAAGTTTCAACATGCTTGCATAAACACAGATGTCTGGTAAATTCTAAAGTAATTCCTCTGGGTATGCACCTGCTAGTCCAGAAGGGCATGGGTCTCCTAAGGGTCTGTAGCGTTACATGTGCCAAGCCCAGGTGATGTTGCAGATGCCATAAGTGATCTAGGGCAGCTCTCGGACATTATGGTGTAATTAAACTCTCTTTAGACTTTACTGACAAAAATGGGAACTTGAAACTCAAAGTTCAAACTCAGGCAGATTTAGCTCAAGTCACTTGCCTAATCTTAATTGTCTATTGCTTCTGGCATGTCTTGGGCTATCTGAGGCATCTTTCTGGAGCTGCCAGACATGACACAGATCTGCAGGAGATCCATGGTGGTTCTGGAACAGCACCTGGAGGACAGGCAGGATGCTCCAGATTGAAATGCCTACAGGGCATTGATATGCCTGTTTGTGGTTCTGTGGGCACCTGCATTTTTGTGTTTGAGTCTGTGAGTTGAAACCCACTCCTTGTAATCAGTGAAGCCTGTGTGGCAAGTCTGCAAGTCTGTGGAGGCTTTGGATACCTTGTTCATATGAAGATTTGTCTGACTATAGGTGTCTTGTTTCCACCAGACTGGTGCACAGTGACTCTGGGGGCTCTCAGAAACCTTGAGCTTTGCATGTAGAGACCAATTTGCACATGTGCTATGGATCTGGCACATCCCAGACCTGTTTGAGTTACTGTTTGTATGTGACTGGGATGCCTGTGCATGGAAAGAAGTCAGGAGAGGTGGTTTGGTACTACCAGCAACGTGGGATGTGAACTTGGCCATGTGTTTGGTTTGGAGGAGTAGTCTCATCAGTCTAGTACTGACTCTGCTGGAAACCAAACCTTCACTCAAGTTCAGCGCACTGCTTATCAAAGAAATGCTAAGATCTCAACTCTGCTGTTTAAACGGAAGCTGGGTGCCTAATTCTTCTGTGAGTCAAGGCCTGTGTGTGCTTCAATCCTTAAATTGTGCTTGGGGACAGGGTTAGATACTTGGCTTTGAGTATCAAAGAGCTGTCACTTGGTAGTGGAACAGTTTCAGATGACTTCTATGAGCTAGGCTGTCATGAGCAAAGCCCTCTGCCATGGCTAAATATGACCATAGTGAGGCTATGCTGCCTACCTGTACAGAGGAAAGGGAATGTCCTGCTAAAGAGAGGACTTCTGCAGTTCATCGCTAATGGCACAAATTCCAAGCCATGGGGCAGCAATAGGTTATTAACACCAGATTTTCTTCTTTAGTTCATAAAAGGGCCTGTAGGGGTTAATAGCACATCTACCCTCATGGAGAAGGTAAGAGTGACTGAGATGTCCACAAATTTCTTAGTTTTTCCTATNGGGCTCTTGCTTGAACCAGGAGAAGCAGGCAACACAGCTTGACAAACAAACTTATCTCAAGGGCTCTTTAATAAGAATGTTTATCATTTATTTCTGGAAAATATGCTGAGTCCGGTATGCTGAGAGCTCTCTGTGGTGTTTGACCTGTGTCATTTGAAACAAGGTGTGGGTGTATGTTTGGGGGGGATGTTATGTCTGGGGCATCACAGTATACTACTTGTGTCCCAGTACCTTCCCATAGGATTTTTTTTTTTTTTTTTTGTTAATAGATGTGCTCATTTAGAATCACTGTAGAAAAATAGACATCTCTGGAAGGTGATTTATACCATCTCAGCTCTATGCTTTACCCAAGAGGGATGAATCTCCAGATGTGCTCAACTCCCTCCATTGTCTATAAAGGGGTCATCAAGGACTGGCTTAGAGGAGATGTCTGGTCTGTGAAGGCTAAGGCTGGGTGGTTTGAATCTCTCCTAAGTGAATGGCCAAGGCCAAAAGAAGACCTGTGGGGTGTGATTTGTTTCTGTTTGTATAAATGTGGTAGGAGATGAACAGGCACAGAGTTCCAGTGAAAGGAACAACAGGGGTTCCCCCATTTTGCCTGTGAGCAGTGTCTTCCCCTAATTGCATCCTGATGCTCAGTCCCTGTAATCCAGCATGATTACAGCCTAGGTGCTTGCATGATTGCCCAGCAGGCTCCCAGGCTAATCTACTAATGGAGGAAGAAAATGGCAGAACCAACACAAACCTTCTTGGAGCCTTCCAGGTGCATTGTGCAAAGTGATGCCTTGCCCATCAGTCTTTTCTCACTCTGGGGAAGGAATATTTACAGCAGACACAGGCTGAGGTAGTAGTAAGTCACCATGCACCAGCTCTCAGCCATCAGTAACCCCGTGGTTGCTCTCTGTCCCCCCCATATTTGAAGCAAGATGCAAGTTGTTTTGCTACCTTTCTTCACATTGCACGTGGTCTCCTGGAGGGAAACTGGCTCCCTGTCCCAGTGATGCTCAGCTGAGGAATGGGCTCATGGCAATTTGAGTGCACATGTTTTACTCTCAACTGGGTTGTCATCTACCACAGCAGCTAGGCATGAGTTAAATGGCACCAACTCAGATGACATCTCTTCTTCCAAAGAACATGGCTTCTGTCCTACAAGGGTAAGATGTATATATTTCTTCCCTACCTCTCCCCAGCTGTATTTCAGCCTATGATATGGAATACCATCCCATCAAACTGCAGAATGATTGGAAAAATATCCAAACACAGGTTAAAATTAACGCTTTTTTTTTTTTTTTTTTAATTTTCATTATAAAGTTAACACATCTATCAAACTTAACTGGTAACAAAAAACAGTTACAAGACATCGCTAGTGTGCCGTCAGTAGAAAATAGGGTAAAAGCCAATGAGGTCACAAGCACAACAGCAGAGCAACAACACTGTCCCGATGAGTTATTTCCGCAAATATATTCTCTTACTAATATATACATTTATTCATAAAATAAATAATCATAAAAAAATCATCAGACTTAACAAAATACTGAGAAAAAAGGTGACAATCCTACTTTGTACAATAGCTTTGGAATTTCAGGTCGTATCATACATGCATTCTGTACAAAGGGGTGCTCAGGTGGGGTAAGAGCAGGGGCGGGTTGGGGAAGGGTTACAGACAGTGACGTAGCTCTGAACAGGACGATGTAATCAGGCAGACAGTCTGTGGGAAGGGAAAGCAATAGTGAAAAACCCACCCACAAGAAGATACTTGTCCTTGACTTCTGGACAAGCATGTTTCGTACCATGGGGAAATCCCCTGTGGTGCTACGGGTTTGTGTTTTATGCCTTCCACACTGCTGGTGGGCTTGTCAGATAGTCCAAAGCAATAAGAGGTCCTGTTTGGGCAGGTTTTGGCCTGGGAGTGACAGAAAGTGATGCCATAAGAGAGAGAGAGAGAGTCGGTCTCCACCGAGATGAAGAGGCGTAAGGCTGAGCTGCAGTCAGTAAGGGACAGGCGGGCAGTGGGGCAACCAGGTCTGGAGGAATGAGCATCTGTGGGAATGGAGGTTTCAGTGGGGAGGATTTCATCACATACGGGAGGGTTTTGGAGGTTTTGGGAGCCTGCCTTGGAAAGGCTTGGGCCTCATGTGCTTTGCAAGTGGTAGCAGCAGGTGGCAAGTGCATGTTGGGAAGGAGCCCTGAAAAAATGGTGCCTTCCCTCAAAAACATGGGTGATACTCGGCTGCTTGTTAGCCTATGTCTGTAGCAGATGTGCCTTCAGGCTTTTTGGTAGAGTGGAATGAGTGGTGAGAAATAAATAAATACTAATAAATAAGAAGAAACTTGGAAAAAGAAAGGAAAATGGGGAAAGCATCTCCTCACACCTTCCCCATTCTCCATTTCCGTGCAGGGCTGTCCAAGACCTCCCTTGGTCCACAGAACATGTATAATAAGAGCAAGATCTACAGAGACAAGTTAGGTGGAGAAGATGCTTGCGACTGTTGTGCCCCAGGAGTTTTCTCTATGTAGATGGTATTCGCATAACAACAAGATTTTGCCTGTAGATGACTTGGAGAGACTTGTCCATTTTTATTATGTGCTCACCAAGAGGAACAACAGAGATGCTCTCTTGGGGTCAAACCCATTACATACCAGTCAGTAAATAGGTTTCAAATAATTATTCTTAATGTACAGAATACATCCACCTTCTGCTCCCTTTGATATTCTTGTAGATCTGGCATTATGGAAATGATGCCTCCTGATTTATGTCAAAGTGAGAGCAGAACTGGTCCCACAGACAGATTTCCATCTTAGAGTCTCCAAAGACATGAGAGTTAGGCATCTGGAGTGGTGTCCAGCTCAGAGATTAAGACACACACTTGTAGATGCCCACAAGCATGTGTCTCCATGTGAGTTAGATGTCTAAACATCCATGTCTGATGGAGATTGTCAGCTCAGTCCATGGGGCCTAAAGAGTGGTTCAGCTTGCCCTACAGCGGACACTTATACTTGACCAGCTGAACTGCTCTCTAGCCTCCACTGCCAATTGACTAAGAGATTAACTGAGTAGCTCATGCACAGGCATCTAGTGCCATCTGAGATGCCCTGGGGTTTCTGAGACATCTGCATGCAGCTGGCAGATATGCCACGGGACTTAAGGGGAGGCCACACTCTTCCAGAGCAGCTGCTAGAAGCCAGTGGGGTACCCTGGGGCATCCCAAATGACTCTAGATGCCTATCTTCAATAATTCAATTCAAGCCTAGACGTTATGTTTAGGCAAATGGATCCCATCATCATTGCTTGTATGGGAGTTCAACCACCTAGCTCACATGTAGATACCGACATTTAAGTGTCTCACTTTGTGTCCTGAATCCCACCCCCAGGTACCACTGCCTGGGAGTCAGATACTGGCCTCTTGTTTGTGCTGGAGAAAATCTCCCCCTCCAAGGTGGAGGTGCCTCAAAGACGCCTCTGGAAACTGCAGGAAAGCGGAGCAGAATGACTTGCCCAAGTCCACAGAGCCACCAGCAGTGTCAGGAATGAGGGCTAAACACCCATTTCTCAAAATGGAAGCCACAGGAGCCTCAGTTTCCAACCAAATGGAAACTTCTGCACCAAGCAGTGGCTAGCAGAGACCTGAGACAGCAGGGTCCTGTCCCCTTGCTGAGCAGTGATGAAGTGCAGATCATTAGCTTTTGTCGGAGCACACTAGAGAGGGCAGGAAACATGAGCACTGGTGGTTAAGCCATGAAGGAAAACAACTGAGCAAAAAGCAAGACAGATCCCACTGCTGCTGCCCCATGAGATTAGGGAAGTCTAGAAGAGATACTCTCCCATACTAAGAAGTCCCCATTATAAAAGCCAAGATTTAGCTTGGAGGGAGGTGGAGAACAGAAGAAATACAGCTGTGAAGAAGAGATAGGACCTCCTTCCACCCAGCCCACTTTCTCTCCCATCATTTAACACTCTCTCTGCAGCTTTTCCCCCAGCCTTCTGCCTGGACACATGACTGACAGATCTCACCATGCCACTGAGAGCAGAGCATTATCTTTTCAGCAGCCTCAGCTCTGGAACAGGTCTCTGGCAAAGCCAGGAGTCATTTTCCTATGGGCAGCTGATGCTGTTTATCAGTTTTAATGAGGCACAATGGCTGATGTCTGCAGGGCAGTTTGATTTGCTGCCTTTTCATGGCCCTATATTATCTTTCTGAAGCTTATCGTCAAGGCTGGGCCAATTTCCATAGCACAGAATCCAGAACTAGATTCACAACTCCCAGCTCCTGTGGAGTGCTCGTGCTGTAACCCCGAATATCCACTGGGACATCAAACCCCAGATTCTCTGCACTGAAACCTCTCCTTGAAGCTAAAAAGTGACCCAGAGCTCATAGGATGAGGAAGTGTTTCTCCTGTGTTTGAATTTAAGGGTGGGGAAATGACAAGCGTATGAACACACATGACAAATATATTACAATCCATGGACAGTTCTGTGGCAATAGAGCTGAATGCACTGAAAACAACAATATTTGAGTTTGAATGCCAGACAAAATTGCTCTATGAGGTTAACTAACACAGAAATCCTGCAGTGCCCAGCTAAGACTACAGCACTTCTGTTTGCATGGCTGATGTGATTGGTGCTAACTCAGAGATTTCTGCACCAAATTGCATTTTGTGGTGTGGCTGTCCCTGCAGTCCCCTCCCAAGATTAAATTCTGACAGTTTTAGTCGTGCACGTAAAGCCCCTTGTAAGGAGTGGAGACAATTCTGGAGACTTCTCCAAAAATATTTTGGAGAAGACTGTCAGTGCAATACATCAGGAGTCCAGTAATAGAAAATGTCATGCATTCCCCTCCCTGCACTTTTCTCTGAGAAAGAGAATTCCCCGAATTCTAAAACTAAACCAAGACAACAAAAAGCTCCTAAACTTTCCATTTCTTTCACAGAAAGAAAAGAGATGAGGCCAAATTTACCCCTCGTATATATCTCTGCTGACTTCAATGAGGTTGAATGAGGAACTGATGGGACCATCAAACCCATCTGTTCAGCTAAAGGAAAAGTTGGATAGCAGCATGTAAGAGGAATTAAATTATGTTCACTTTTTTATTTTTATTTTTATTTTTTACATCTGTGTTACTTGGATGGATGATACCCTTTCCCTTTTCCCTGGTACTGCCAGACACATCCCTGATACAAACCATCTGCCTGAGGACAAACCTCTTCACAAGTGAAGACTGAAGGAAAGAGCACCATGGAAAATGGATGTTGAGTTGGAAATGAATGATCTTTTCCTTTTGAGTACAGACTGTTACAAACTGATGTGGAGGGGAAGTTTTTACAGAAAACCACTGCCAGACAATTGAACAATTCAATTGTCTACACATAGGCATCTCATGTCCTTTTGGGTACCCGCTGGTCTCTGACATATCTGCCCAGATTTAGTACATATGACACAGGCCTTGTGGGAGTCCCATGCCATTGAAACAACAGCTGCATCCCAATAGGATATTTTAGGGCACCTAAAATATCACTAGATTCTTGTGTTATTGAATGAAGCCCAAAGTCTCCTCTGTGAGGAAGGCCCTACCATTCTGAAAGACCTGGAGAATCTGAGGCAGAAGAAGGCTTTGGGTTGTATTTAGACCATTCCCTAAATGTGGCCCAAGATGATGCATAGGGATGGACGGCACCTTACTCCTCATTGACTTGATCTTTCATATCATTGCAGTGGGAACTCTGTGACATGAGACACCAAGAGTAGGCAGTGGAGTGGGATCTTAGTTTTTCAAACACATTCCCTGAATTCATGTGTATAAACTAATGATGTCCCAAGTAAATTCTCCAAAGCTGCGGGGCCAGAAGCAGGCCTAGCATGTGTAGTCAGCAGTCCCTTGTTCCCAGACCCCTAGCAGGCTCTCCCTTTCCCCTCCACATAGGTAGGCAGAATCAGACCTGGGACTAGGACCCTCAGATGCACCTGGGGTCATTAGCAGAATTCACACAGGCATTTTTCATTGACTTCAGTAGCAGCTGCTCAATCCCTTATACTATACAAACCCTTACTACTATTAGTAGATGATTAATTACATAATAAAACCTAACAAATATGCATAGGTTTTGTTAAAAATCCCTTGAATGGGCTGGAAGTCCCCGAGCACTGAGCCTGACCCCAGTTTTGAATGAAGGAGTGCAACTTCCAGCCCATCTCAGCTGATGATCAGATTGTAGCTTCACCTCCTTGACTCATGGTGGACTTCACATCATCAGACTGTACCCAGTCTGGAAGTTCATCATCTAGTATGAGCTCATCAGCTAAGGTTGGAGGAAAGACAGAGGTACATCCAGAGGGCAATTTACCAAACCTAGCTTAGATACCATCCTAGGCTATGATGAATCACCTTCTGTACTTATTAGTGTCTTGCCATCGATCCTAGCAGAAAAGTAGAGAGTAGAAATAAATTCCACTGCTGCAGTCAAAATCTGTTTGTTCACCTTAAGAGGCAGAGGCAATTGCTCAGCAGATGCAGAGTTTTTTTTTTTTTTTTTTTTTTCCATGCTTCCCAAAGAGCTTCACAAGCTAGTGAGCTAGTGATATTGGGCTTGGTTCTGGTGCACATGCAGACATTGTGAATGTTAGCATGCTGTGGATGGGCTGGAGTTGAAATTCAACTCCCATGCAAGGAAGTCAAATCCTACAACACATTTCTTCACTGGCATGGTGTGAAAGAAGGAGTTTGAAATCACCTCACTTAAAAATATTAGGGTAAATTTAGTTGTGGGTGTGACCCTGCTGAAGTCAATGGACTGACACAGAACATGATCTGCAGTGATTTGCATCCTCAGTGTTGGGCACCATTTACTGACAGAAGTCCCTGGCAGGACGTGTCTAACATCTCTTGCTGTGACTGCTCACACTGCATTATATTAAATGAATCAGACTTATCTTCCCTTGTCTCATTTTTTGCAGTTCATCAATGCCTTCCACCTCATATATGTTTTTCTTCAGTGTTTTCTTTCTTGACAGCTTGGGTTTGAATATTAGTTATTGTGGCAATTTTCCCCTGCAATGGCCTCCTTCTGTATTTGTTATGATCACATTTTTCTTTTCCTCCAGACTGTATCATAAAAATCAGCCATACTTTCATTCATTCGTTCACCTTTGTCTCAGTTTTTAGTGACCTATTGCTTTCCACCAGCTGGTGTGTGGTCATCCATTCCATGCAATGTTTACATGTACAGATCAATTGTTTTCTCCCCATTTCTTTCTTTGTCTCTCTTGATCTTTCCCTCTCTCCCTCCCTCCCTCCTGTATCTCTCCTGTCATTTCTTTGCAGCTTTTTTTTTTTTTTTTTTCAGATTGTTAATAGAAGTGCCTCCATCAAGATGCAAAACTTCCTTGTGTCCTTGGGCACAGCCCTGAGACATGTGGTGATGCATAAGCTGCACCAGCCTAGGAGTAGTCCCAGGAGACGCCATGACTCATGGAGTCAGCCCTTGGAGGCATCATTTCCCCTGTTTTCTCTCTGATGGGATTAAGCTCTATTCATTCCCTGTCTCTTCTGCATACTCTCTCTTTCTGTTCTGGGAATAAGCTGACATGCTGGGAGAGAAGAACACTCTGATTTCTCTACATAGATATCCAGGTGTGAACTAGCTAACAGCCATGATTACATTGCTTTGCTGTCCATGAAAAGACTCTTATGGGTCACTGGGAGTTAGATTACAACCCATTTCCCTCCCTGTACTGAAAGGAAAGAAAAAATGCCAGTCCTTAGTCCTTTTCCCAAGACAGGAACTCAAGGGTATGAATAAGGCAAAGAGGACACAGGGCAAGTGCATCAGAGGCTAAACAAGCTACAGCTCCATGCTTGATTCACCACTCATTTATGCCAGTATTGACCAGGAATAACTCAAGCAGAAAGCAGAGTTACAGTGCTGTAAATACCAAGGAGATGGGCTGAGATTCAGGCCCAACACCCAGGGCTGAAGGAAGCCCTGATGCCTGCAGAAGAAGTGAGAGGTGTTTCTGTAAACTGGCAATCCTGATCTGATACCAGAAGTAGAGCAGCATGCAAAGAAGGGGAGTTGGAAGTGAACAGCAGAGATGAGGCAGCACTGCAGAGTTGGAATTTGGTTCTGAGTCCAACCTTGCCCAAACTCTGGGCTCGCTCAGAGTCTGGATTGCATGCATTTTAATCCATGCCACTTTTAGATATGGGAATGGCTGTAGAAATTAGGTGAGGAACCAAATTTGGCTAGAGTCTGAAAGTGTTCCAACTTGCGGGGGGTGAGGGTTGGTTCATGGTCATTCAAATTAATGGGTGACAAACAGTCCTTCAGAGTCATGTTCCTGTCAGACTTGTGGTCTAAGGGTTTTGCTAAGTGCCCAAGGGGAAGCCTGCATGAGGTGCGGAGAGCGGATGGACTAAGTGCACTTTCCACTGTTGGAGATGGTGTTCTTTAATGAGGTGGGAGGGATAAACACTTTCCCTTTCCTCCTCTACTGGCACGAGCTGGGGTGCTCAGAAGTCAGATATCGTACTCCCAGCAGCAAGAGTTCAGCCCGAGGAGAACCACCCTGCACCACATGTTTCCAAGGAAGACCCATTGGCTGAGCCACAGCTGGAGCAACATGTCTGTCACGGGACCGTCTCCTTCTCAATGCACAGACCGAGTCCTCTTCACTTCACATATCAGGCACTGAACTTTTCTGTA
Organism: Anseranas semipalmata; assembly: GCA_013399115.1. Lineage (NCBI taxonomy): Eukaryota > Metazoa > Chordata > Aves > Anseriformes > Anseranatidae > Anseranas > Anseranas semipalmata. Next base: position 352,842 of record VXAA01002194.1, on the reverse strand, counting down.
CCATGCACATCACCTGTGTGCCAACAGGGCATTTGCAGGAAACCATCGGCAGTTCTCTCTCTTTCTCTCCCTTTTCCTTTCCTTCTCCCTCCCTCCCTCTCTATAGGTGTCACTGCATCCTATGTCAAATCTGGCAGAAGCTACTATGCTAAAAAGTTCATGCGAAGAGCCTGCCCACGTTACAGCTCTATAATATATTTGGAGACTTCTCTGGTTCCAGGGCAAAAGCAAAGGAGAATTTGCATTTTTTTTTTTAAATCATTAACTTATCTGCTTTTATTTCTTTTGCTGCTGTTGTTGTTGCTCATTTTATGCACAGAGTCTGGCCATTTGGGTATGTAGATAGATCTCAGAAAGCTTAGCGCTGCAGTCCAACACAGCCTCTCCCTGGCTGAGGGAAAAGGAGATACTTAGGAAGATGCAAGTCTTTCAAAGGACACTTAATCACACAAGTCACTTCAAGTGGGTGAGAGCAGAGCAAATCCATGCTTTTGCTGATGCTCTTCTTTCCAGCTCTGTGTCGTCGGCTAGTTAAAAAGTAGCTGTCTCCTACAGGATGCATCGTTGTGGCGTAACTTGTGTGACTGCCAGATGTACCTCGGGAGAGCCCAGAAGTCATTAGACCTATTCTATCCAACCAGTTTTAGCCTTTTAATTTTTTTTTTTATTATTCTTTTAATATCAAAAAGTAGGCTTCTCTCATGTCTGCAACCTCAGAGGAAGTAGGCTCGAATCTGTTTCTCCACTTGGAGCCCAGCAAAGGGTTTTGCCCACTTTATTTGCACGTGTGGACATCGTACACTCGTATGCATTCCTGGCAGCGAACATAGCAGCACCAGTGAAAGATACAGTGGCACTTCTCTTTCCGTTTCTCAGTCCTCGTGTTGTGCCCGCGGCCGCAGCACAAAAGGTCGCAACCATCAATCCCATGGGAAGTGACATTACAGATCCTGTCACGGGTTCCAAAGGAACCTGTCTCAGGGTTGGGCTCACAAAAGTTTGGTGAGTTCTCGTAGTAAACCAGGTCCTTCTCAGTTGGAGCCTTGAAGAAGTTGTATTTGGGCCTGAGGGTCTCGACCCAGCCACGGGATTCCCGATGTTTTTCCACCACCATTTCAGAAGCACTATCGTACTTGTCCTTGAGGTAGTCACCGATGACCCTGAAGTCTGGCTGAGACCACCAGCAGGTCTTCACTTCGCAGCTGCCTGAGAGGCCATGACATTTGCACTTCAGATGCATGAGTTCAATAATAGACTGGAAAAGAGAAGGAGAGGAAAGGCAAAGAAGGGGGAAGACATTAGCCTGTAATCAAAACACATACTGCATTTTGCTATTTAGCCAGGATTTCCTAAAGAACTGGAGTGCTTTCATAGGTACATTTGCACACTTTCAAACAACAATCGCCTTATCCCTCAGTCAATGCACTGCACAGATATTGGGTCTAAGGCAAATAAAACTTTCACAACTTTGTTATTTTGAGTGACTATCTCTGATTCCCACCCCAAATTTAAGCACTTATCAAGTGCTTTCACTAAGGGCTGAAGAGATTCTGTACACTAACTTTTATCTTATCAATATTAATGCGTGAGTATTGCAGTACTGTCACCCAAGAACACAATTCAGACGTATCTAGGCAGAAAAGCAAAGAACACAGAAAGCTACTAAAACAATGTTTTCATAAGTGAAATATACAGCTATTCCATTGGAAATTAAAGAAACAAGACATATCCTAAACATCCAGCCCAGAATTCCATCTTTTATGCATGTTTTCATGTTTACTTAAGCAAACAAGGTTCTAGCCTCTAGGTTGTGTTCAGAAACCTGAAAAGTAATGTATCGTTTATTTTTAAGCCAAACATACGATCTTCCTAAAACCATTTCAAAGGAAAATTAGCAGCCCAACTTCTGATTTTGAAAGGCTCAGACTTTGACATAAAGCACTGTCCCAGAACAAATGGAAAGGTTATTATTGATCTTAGAAGTTTGCTGTTTGCTCTCACCACTCATGAGATTAGTCTAAAGGTTTCTAGAGGTGTTGCCCTCCAGTGTACTGAGATGGGAGACAGCCTTATGCAACTTGATAATCTGCATTTTCAGACTGATCAGCAAATTTCTGAGTACGTGAACAGACTAGTGCCAGCCTGAGTCCAAAAGATTTGCCATGAATCAGCACCTTGATGTTCACCAGGTGTTTTCCTGTGTTATTTACGGAGTATCACACGCCGCAAAGGAGGTTGTAATTAGTGATGAGAGAGAACCGCAAAATGTTTGGTTCATATAATCATGCTGAAGTTAATCAAAGCTTCTGGCCTGGTGGTAGGGTTTGAGTTCATATGGGAACTAACATGAAACATTGCCTATGGCTTAGGTTTAGCTGGAAACGGTTGAGCATGGAGGCCTGGAACAGCTACCCCCTGAGTACTGGCAAGGTGAGAATGACAGACACTGGAGCTTTATAAAACGAACAATTTCAGATGTGACATTTGCTCCCTAATTTTTGAAGCCTGTAAAATGTCCAAAAATAACTCAATGCCAACACTTACAGTAAAAAGACCTCTCTAGGCCTGAGATCACAGGGATGTTTGCTCACAGCTCATTTTTTTCCAAGGATTCTCACTTTAAGGCAAATGCCTCCTTTCCATTCTACCCAGTTTCTCCACAGTCCTCTTTATCTCATTACCTCTCCCAGTAACTTCCACCAGCAATGCACAGTGCCTTGGGGTACCTGCAATAATTTGGGCCAGTGGTTGAGGAAATTACGTTATTTCTTGTATTCATCTTCATTGCAGAACATTTTTGTTTCTGGTGGTGTTTTATTTTGAAAGATTGTACTCCTTATTTCAGACCAGCTGTCCTGTGGTGTGAGGTGGGATAACTCCACAGGGGTTTGGCTGTGGCCACCAAGTGGAGCTCACACCAAAGTCCTAGCAAGGACAGAGGTTTCCTAGCCCTGTGCAAATGTGCTGGCTTTGCTATGGCTCACTGCACAGTCATGTGTCCTGTAGGCATGTGTAAGGCCTGAGGAACAAGACCACATTAACCTCTTTTGATTGCACTGAGGTCTCTATCTTCCACTGAGGGATGAACTAATTCAAGTTTACTACATGAGAAAAAAAGCGGCTAGCTCACAGGTGCTGTGGAATGGTCTCCACTAGCAAGAGCTTTGTGATTTAATTGCACATTTTTTTTCCCCATAGATTACATTCTTCAGGCATTTATGGGGTATTCTTGAGATGAAAAAGAGAATGGCCTGTTATTGAGATTTTTCCACCTTACAAAAAAGATTCACTGTTTATGATTCAGTCACTGTGATGAGGGCAAAACATTGTACTTTCAGTTCCCTTACATATTTTTTCAGTGTCTGTCTGAAGTGAAAACACACTAGCTGGCTTTGGGGTACAGTCCATGTGTAATCAGGAGGCACCAGAGTCACATTCTCTGTAATTTTCTTTAAATACTCTCTAGGAAACGGAACACTGTTGAGAAGAGGTGTGATGGGAAGAGCTCCCCTGCTCTTTCCCACCCTCAAATCTACAGGGCCAGGTGGTGGTCCCAGGGGAAAGGACCCCAATCCAATGGGCTCCCTGCAGAAGCTCCTGCAGAATCACATCCCATGGACACCTATGATTCAGCCTTCTTCATCCTTATGGGACTCTCTAGACAATGTGTCCAGAGTGGTACAAATGCTGGGGGGCTTCTAAGGTACAAGCTGAGATGTCTATCGATTTTATAGGTCCATACCAAAAAGCAAGAGGTCTGCAGTTGTACACTTGGGTACCTAAATCCCAATTTAGGCAGCAGAGTCCTTTCATAAGTAGGCCTGGATGCACATCTCCTGCCTGACAGTTGCACTCAGACTAGTATTCAGTTGCCTAAACACAAGGATCTAATGCCATTTGTGAGCTCCATGGGTGTTCAAGGCATCAGATCAAAGATGGCAGAGGACCTGCAGAAGACCACAGTCTTTCCCAGTAGCAGCCCAAGGACTGGCTGGATGCTTCAGAATATCTTTCTCAGGTTACACTAAAATGTTTTTGCTTAACCAGCTGAATCCTGCCCATAAACTGTGGTCCATCTCTCTTAACTTCAGATGTCTACAGTACAGATATCTCCGGCTGTAGAGCTCTCCTTCCTACAGCCAGAGGAGGGGGACAGGCACAGGCAGGGCATCATTCAGCTGAGCTATTTCAAATGTCTACTTCAAGCTGCAATGAAATTCCACCCTAGCACTGCCTGTTTTGATCCATTCACTACAGAGGGGTCTGGACAACTAACTCCAAGGTAGACATTTACATCTGAGTGGGTGAATTTACTTTTAGCTTCCATAGACCAGGCACAGAGATCCATTGACCACCTCCCTGAAAAGAAGCATTGTGGGGCATGTATCATCACTTTATGACGTAAACCAGCCCAGATTTAGGTGTGATTATTCCCCCCAGTTCCCTCTGGATGCTCATTACAGGTTTCTAAAGTGGCATATAAGAAATCAGTAAAGGAGATTGAGAAAGTGAAAATGAATGTCCTTACGGTCCTTCCAGCTTCGTTGTTGTGCCTGTTCATGGCTGACCGAGCATCTGGTCTGTTCTCCCGGGCATCAGCAAACTCCCGAGACACCATGCTCCCAAACTCCACGTCCTCGCTGCAGCCCCCCCATTTCCAGCCTTCCCCTGGAGAACCTTTGTGGCGAGTGTCACAGCCGCAGATGGTGGCTGAGCCCTCGGCGCAGGATCTGGTCACGGCGAAAGCCACTCCAGCAGAGGCAATGGCATGGACAAAGGCTGATTCCCTGGTAGCTGTGAAAGAGAGACATCAGTGATTAGTGGTCAGTGAAAAGACCATGCATGGCCGTGACCAGCTCTGTGAACACCTTCTCTTGAGGGCATGGCAGAAGGCCAGGAAACTCTCCTCCTTTCTGTGGTCCAAAGACACTGTCTTATACTAGGAAATGGGCTCCTGTGCAGAGAGGACAAGGCTTGATGCAAGCTCACTGAGGTCAGACATGAGGTTTTGACTAAGATCTTAGGATGGGGCCATGGCAAAATAAAAAGCAGTACAAAATTGAGTTTCACAGGGCATACAAACTATATTATACAGTACTTTGAAGGCAGTGCACCACATAGCTATACACAGAGCTGCAATGTTGGCTTCAGATGCATAGCAGTTGGGACATGAAAATGCAGCTGTATGCTTAACGCCAGCCTGTACCCTTCATGGTGGCACCAGCACCCGTTGCTCCTTGACTGGGTGAGCTGCTGATGGTTGGAAGGTGGAAAAATGTCAGGATGATCAGATACTTCTCTATCCTGACTATGTAAACCAAACATTGCCTCCACCCTCCACCCTGAGACTGCCTTCTTTTTCCTAGCTTGTCTAGCTCACTTGGAGGCAGTGTTCAGTATATAGCATCTTGCATGTACTTGCATCTTGCTTTGCTCACTTGTCTAAGGCCCCTGCCAAGGGGACTGGGAATGAGCTTTCCTTTTCTGCCCATTGCCTCACATGCTGGACAGGATCAGCCAAATGATTTCACACTTAGGGACTGATGAGCCTTGGTCTCTGTGGAGACCTTCCTTCACAGCCTTTTGTCATAGCTAGAGATGGGAGAAGAAGGGTAGCTCAGTGTTAGCCTGGCTTTCCTGGTTTCCTATGTTTTTCCACAATCTGCTGAAATGAAAACTAATCAAACTGCTTTGAAAATGGGGAATATACCAAATTAACAGCTTTTTGTTTTCAGTTTTCATCTCTTTCCGTTTCTTCACTCACTGGAAATGACCTTGGAGTTCAACAATACACCTCAGAAAACACCACTGCAATGTCTTTTGGCTTCAGCAAAATCCCATTTTTGTCATGAAAATGGCCAATTTCAAACCCTTGAGGCATTTCTAAGAAGACAACATTTCTGAAAACCTGCCTCCCTTAACCTCAGATACCCTTACCCACATGAGCTATAGGTCTTGCTATAGACCAGTTAGCCAAGAAAGCGTGTCTTCTGACACCTTTTGAATGGTTAGGCTAGGACAGTGTTGAAATATGAACGGTCCCATGAAGGCAGAAGGTCAGGTTTTCAGTTGATGCAGCTTCACCAGCTTCCACTGAGCTTTGCATCATCTGATGAGGTACCTCCACAAACTGTCTTAAACCCTCTCTGCACCACGTTTTGCTGATCCGAGCTTTCCCTGGGCATTTTGGCTTAATCTTTACCTTCTCGATGCTTCCAGGTTTTACTAACACAAGGAGAGTTTAATATGCCAAGCCAAAAAGCCAACATGTTCTTGGGGAGAAATCAAAACTGCATGCTTGCAGAGAAGTCTCAGCTGGATTGAAGGCTTAAGCAAGAACTTGTGCAGTGCTCCTTTGCTTTGGGAAGACTACCAAACACAACAATATGCAAATCAAATAATGTGCATGAACTTACAAGCCGAAGGTATGAGCAATGTCCTGGAACACGATGTCAGTGTGCGTCGTGAGGTTAGTAAGTCACTGAGGGCTAGAACCAGAAAAGGAAAATGCAGGAACCCTCAGTTCCACAATGTGATTTTGAAAAATCCTTGTTCAGCATCTGTCCAGCCTGGAGGATCCCAGCTTCCCACGGCTGGTGACCATACAATTCCTGAGCTGTGTGAAAGCTTGGCTTTTGAGCATGACTGGGTGAGTCCAGTTCTAACTGGACTGAGGACTTGGCATCTTGCACTTGCCTAAGCCCAGACAGGACCCAGAAACCAAACCTCTGGGGTGGGGGGTTGATATGGTGTCTCCAAGGACAGTGATAGCCAGCACTGGGCTCTGTGAAAGGCAAAGGCTTCTCACAGAATCCAGTCAGATAAGCTGGTGGGACAAATCCCGTTACCCTCTAGCAGAGGGGTGGAGGATATAGTGACCAGGGAATAGCTGAAACACCTTCTACTTCCTCCATCTGCAGCCTAACTAATTTTGAAAGCTTTTGATATGATGTTATACCAGAGACAGGAGAGGAAGATGATGATTCTTCATCTTCACCCCTTCTGCCTGATAGCTGTGGTGGCTAAAGCACATTGCCTGTGCAGGTTAGCTCTCATCACTTGGGAATCACCCTTTCCTCTGCTCAGGAGGAGAGGCCTGATCCAGGCCTTTGGCTACTTGGGAATGTGCTGCAGATGCTGAACTGAAGTCTGCAAATGCTGTGGAGATCTCCTGGGCCTTACCATGCTAAGACTGACAGAAAGCAACCACAACCACAGTGTTTGCACAGAAAGCCTTGTCCTGTGTGGGTTTGAGAGAGGTGGCCCTGGGTTAGGAGTCCACAGCTCCTGGATTCTACCCCAGCTTCAGCAGGAGCCATGAGCTCAGAACGGAGGTGTTTCTCTGCGCGTGCAGCTGCAGAGCTCACCAAAGCCCAGGGAGCATCAGGCTATGCAGCCAGAGGGGCTGCAGAATTTCTGCATTTTCCAGGAGTTGGGCACAGCTGAACAGGGGGTTACAGGAGCACAGCTTTGGTTGCAGGTACCCAATTCTGCCTAAAATCCCAGGTCCGTTACCTTAACTCTCCACTGGGGCTGGCCCTTACTGAAAGCCTTCAGCTCGAGGAGGGTATTGATAGGATTTGCCTTAAGATTATACTTGGCTCTCCTCTTCCCAGAAAGAGCCCAATGCCTTTTACAGCCTATATATGCGGTAATCACTCCCCTGCTTTTGAAATGCAGCCACCCCTGGGGTGGAGTGCAGCCACCACTTAACAGCACACAACAGGAAGCAAATAGCATTGTATCTGATCGTAACTACCTGGGGAATGCAGGCAGGCAGAGCAAAGCTGAAATCTGGCCCCGGGCACTGAGGTTAGGAGTTTGTCTCTTGAGAAAGTTGCAGCCGATCTCTTAATGAGTGCATGAAATTAGGGCACTGGGTTTACTTCTCCTACCCCTAACTTAAGGCAGCGAGTTCAATATTGACGCAGATGGAAGAGCGCCATCGCGTGAATCATGTCCTGCCACCTACCAAGTTATAGGACTGTCCCCCCATTACTAAGCAGACCTGACCCTGTTGAGCTCTGGAGAGCTCCCCAGGTTGTAGCCGGAGGCGGTGTGGCTGCAGGAATGGAGAAGGAGTGTATAGAGATACAGATAAGCAGAAGGAAAGCATGCACTTGTAATGGAAATGAAGGGTTATTAAGGTGCCATATAAAAATGCAAGAGACTTAGCAAAGATAACAGGAAAGTGCAGTATATTTGTCAGGTCGCCTCATTCCTCTCTGAGTGGTTCTGGTAGCATGAGACAAGCAGCTCGTTATGACTTGAAGAGAGCTTCTGGAAAGTCATCTGGCAAGAGAAGGTTAATAGGGACTAATACCTTATGGGGATGTTGACTTAAGAGCATTTTAACCACTTTGTTTTCAGTGCAGCACAAGGTCACCAAAGCTCTGGCTTCAGCTTGTTTAATTCCTGCCTGTTCTCAAGTTTCCCTGGAGGGCTTAGAGACTTGGATGTCTCTAAGATACCCCATTTTGGACCCTTTGAGAGTGGGTTGGCTATGAGTGAGAAGAGCGCTGAGGCTTACAGAGGGCCTTGTGGGATGCTTTATAGCTACCCCCACAAGGAGACCTCTCCAAGTCACTGGTCACTTCTGGAAATCGTTTCCTAAGGAGCCCAGTCTGTGAAGCTGAGAGTCTGAATGGCCCATGCAGAACACCTCTGACTGCCCTCTCTCAGCAGCAGCATCTCAGGATGCAGAAGGATGTGGTTGGGCAGTATCAATATGAGAATTCAGAGGTCTGAGGATGAGGTGACCTAAGATTTGATTTCCTGCTTTCACACAACTTTCTTACGTGACTTAGTCAGTCTGTGTTTCTGCTTCCTTATCCATATATTTGAGGACAATCCTGCTTATCTCCCCAGGAGCCTGCAATGCTAAATTCAGTGATGTCTTCAGAGTTGTGGACAGAAGGTGTTGGAGCCAAACAAAGGGCCATCAAGATGTGGAATGAGGAAGGCAAATGAATAACCACATAAATATTTGGGCTGTCTAATATATGAAACCTGGTCTCGTAGGTTCTGCGGCCCAGACAGTGACTTATCTTTCCCGAATCTTTCTCTCAATGACTAAATGACTAACCCCAGGTCAGGCAGATAGCCCAGATATGAGGGAGGAAAGACTATGCTGAAGTAGAAGGACAAACATAATCATTCATTTTTGTCTTAAAAATCTACAATCCATTTTTACCACCTTTGTACCATAGCACTGAGCCCTGCTCTCCCTACTGTTGACACCCTAAATCTTTCCTTCCTCTCTGCACAGTTCTCTGGTGGTAACAGCAAGTTCCAGGGAGAGTGCAACACAACGACCCTCAGATGTGTTAGGAGCTGAAGTTGCAAGTTCTGTGTCCTGGACCACAACTCAAAGAGCAAGGCCATTTCTTAGACAGGGAGCATTGCTGTTTCCACTGACTGCTCTTGAAAAGAAAGCAGTGAGGTCTGTGTAATCTTAGAAAGAAAGAAAAGAAAGGAGGGTGTCATGCTAGAGGTGTTTCTCAGCTGTACGTCTTGCAAGGAAGGAAGCAGACCTCAGCAGCTTGGAGAAGAGGTAGCCAAGCAGTAGGGACAGACCCTGCTGCAAGAGCTTCCCACACAACATCCCACTTTTCTGGATGGTCTTCCTGAAGGTGTGGAAGCTCCTTAGCATAGGGAACCTTGATGTCTCCAGGACAGCTACTCACTCTGCTCTGGGGAGTTAAACCTCCGACGCTATCAACCCTCTACTTCTTGGGACCTAGCCACCATCCCTTTCAAAATATGGCCCTTGGAGTGAAACACTGACTTGGTGCCTTTTGAGGCTGGATGATGAAAAAACAAAAAATGAAAAAGAACAGAATTGTCACAGATTGCATCTGGAGATGTATGACAATGAAGGAAGGAGTCTCCAGATCTTAGATACTCTTCCCAGCAATCATTAGTGTCTCTGCTCTTGAATAGATGATTCTTCTCCTAGGCCCACAGTAAAAAATGCACTGCAAAGCTGCAGGCCTTGAATTTATGACACCATAGACTTCTTCAGTGATCTTGGGAGAGTCCTTCAGTAAGCAGGGTAAAATAGAGAAAGTGTTCTGCTCAACAGGACTGCAGGGAGGAGGCATGCTGCTTTCTCTCTGCTTTGTTTTTCAAAGCTAAAAGAGAAGAGAAAGCTACCTGTTGTGTCAGCTATTTTAGACACCCAGGCAACCTGTTTCTGAAAACCCATCTCTGAGAGGTGGAAAGTGTAAAGTCTTTCCAACATTTGTCTGGTAGGGCATGCACCCAGGGAGTGTGAGAAAGGGTTTAAATTCCCTCCTTGGCCTGAGGGGATACAAACCCACAGCTCTCATGCTGGGATTTGCACAACAGTTGACACTACATTGACTCTGGATTAAAAAAATAATCTAAATAAAACCCTAAACCAAAGAAACTGGAAATAAAACTGGGGGCAGACTAGTGCTTCTGGTGTTTGGAGTCAGCACAGCCCCACCTCTTATACTGGGGGCCTGTTCTAATGGCCCCATCTGCCCCTCATTACTGTGGCTGGGGGTCCTTCTTGCAGATTGGACATCATGGGGACTACAGGAGAGGAAGGAATTGTCCAGTGGAGGAAGACAGTGAGGAATTTGTGAAGTGAGTTTTGAGAGTTTTGGAAGCCCAGTATTAGTCTCAAGCTAAGGTGGATTTTGTTTGGCTGTAGTAGCAAGAGGACTGCCAAGCTGCTATCGGCACACTGTGGCTTCCTTCTCGAACCCATCAAGAGAGCAACCTTACCAAGATGTGGGAAGAGAGCTGTGCCATTCCCTTGTGGGGAGGATCACCCATAAACACCTCCATGGTAAAAGCTAAACCAAAAGGGATTGAATGAATGGCCACGTTGTATGACTTTGGATGGAAAAAGGGGATGTCAGAAAAGATTAATACCCATGGCTGATATGAATCTGGATGCAGGAGCTGAAGTACTGATGGTGTAAATGTCAGTGCCTGCTCCTTGTTTGCAACTACACTGAAGTCAAGGCTGGGGGAAGGTCTCATCTCCGAATGGTACTTCTCAGAGATACCTTGAGCCAGATCCTCATCAGATGTTAAGAAGAAGGTGAAACTGGGCTTTCTTTAGGCTCACATCAACAGTTATGGAAATGAAGCTACCTTCTGAATAGCAGAAGTGAAATCCAACAGGACTGGAGAGTCAGAGCTCACAAGAGCTGCAAAAACAGATGCAGAGAGTGATATTGACTTATACTAACATGAATGTCCTGCTGGCCCTGAAATCTGTGTACAGGACAGGCAAGGACCACCTGCAGCAATGCAGCCTTTCTTGCCCTGGGTACCGGGAGAAGATTCTCCAGTTCCCTCAGCCCAGCCAGACTCTGTGCTACACCTGCCAACGAGCAGATCCCTCAGAGCCAAGGACCAAGGGTTCAGGACATGGGGATGATGTCCTCCACCTTATGATGCTCTCTCTTCACACTGGATCAATACCTTCCACAAAGCCTGATGAGGAAAGAAGTGAAGGGTCATATCTCAGATCACAGGACATATTTTTCCCCAGGGAAAGGAGGAGGAAAGGTGAAAAAATGTTTAAAGGCTCTTTTTTTATGATCACAAAGAAGCAAATTGTTTGCCAATCAAAATTGTTAAATATTGGCATAGCACCAGGTGAAAGTGCAGAACAGGGAACCCCTTGGCACACATTGGCTGACAGATCCATCCATGCTGCAGAGACAGTGCCCAAGTGCTGGAGGGGAACAAGCATTGTTCCCATAGTAAAGGAGGAGAAGGAGGATCACAGAGGTGTCCCGGCTGCTGTGAGCCTGACATTGCTTGTGGGGAAAATACTGGGAACGTTGGAAACAAAATATTGGCTCTCACAGCCTCGGAGGCAGGCGAGCTTCAGTTTCACCACATTCCTCCCGATTGTAGCAATAGAGGATCCTATCTTAGATAAACCAACTGAAAGGGTTTTACATAAGCTGACTGGCTCGGCTTCAAGCTTCCTTTAGCTCTTCTCCAGAGAGGCCCCTGTTTCCAGCACTCATATTTCCCCCAAACCAGCCCTGCCAACCTCAACACATTGGTGTCCTGCAACAGCATCTCCAGCTCTTCCACTGAAGTATCCTCCATTACCCCCTTACCACGGTGAAAGGGGATGCTTTTACCAAGCCTTCTGTTTGTTTTTTTCAAGATTCACCTTCCACCCATTAGGCCTTGGATGTGCTTGAAGCAAAGATTATAAAAGTAGTAGGCAAGTCACGCTTCTTGGCGGGAGGGTGAATCAGAGCACATTCCCAAATTCAACAGCACAAGTTGTATTCATATTGGTTATATGTACACTTAAGTATAAAATATTTTCCAAAGTCAAAGCAGTAGGAAGAGATTCTGAGCTTGCTTAACGCTTTCATTTCTTTACTTGGTGTCCCTCCAAATCTAAACACCAAGTAGCCAAGTGCCCTGGTTCTGACTTTCTGCTTAGTCACAGCAGTGTGTCAGTCAGCAATATGTCTATTGAAGTCCTTGTTGTTACTCTGAGATGGCTCTGGAGGCTTCAGGAAGACTACAGGAAGATCAGAGCCCAGTGACTGCATCACCCAGTGGGCTACAAACGCTGAACAAAGTCCCTCTCTGGACATGAGTAACTCTGTAACCTTGCCTCAGTTTCCCCATTTGCAAAAATGCACAAAATTCATATCTCATGCCACATAAAGAAACACTCATGGATTCATTCAAGTGGTGTTCTCTACTGACTCACAGCACAGAGCAGATCTGGCATAATGTCCATACAGGACAGAGACAGAAAGTTCAACTTACACCCTATAGCTGGAGTTTTAAGTATTCTTTCAGCCTACAGTGTTACAGAGGAGAGGGGCAAAAGAGAAGACTTTTCACCCAGTACTGCATGATGCCTTGTTACACTAGGAGTGATGCTTATGCTTGGATCACTCCTCTTGCATAAGGCCTTGCAGGAGAACATCAGTACCTCAATCTGCCTGTGTGCTGAGCTGTGTAGACCATGGCTACCTTCCTATCAGCACCTCGTCTGGGCTTATAGCTGCCGCAGGTCTTAGCGGTAGCTCTAAGACCTTCCAGAGCAGCTCTGTATTGCACAGGGAAGTTGCATCTAGAGCTATGCAAATCCCTATCAATCTTCTCCAGAAGAGCATGATTGCATGGGATTCCTTGGACAAGAGCAGAGTCTAAATGATAGCAGCTCTAAGTGGATGCAGGAGGATCACCAAGTCCATTCCCCTACCATTTCTTTGTAAGATGACAGTCTCAGCATAGATTTACAGACAGATCTGAATGGTTTGGAGCCATATGCTGGTAAAACCCAAATACCTGCTGCCTTTGTCAGGTTTGTCTCAGGTCCCTTAGTCTTTAGCAGCATTTCCCAGGTGGGATTCTCTCTGAATCTAGAGAAGCCTGCTTTGCAAAAATCCCAGTCCTTGGGGGCTGCAGGTAATCAAGACTTTCAGGTCTAACCCTATGATGGGGTGGGAGAAATGCAGCTCTCCCACCCCAGGCTTTGGAGCACCCACGAGTGGGCACCCCCAAAGATCCCATGGAGCCTCCCCAGAGACCCATGCTGGGCTCTGTGTGACACCACAGCCTCTGCCCTTCTTCACAAAAAGCCATCCCAGCTCTGTGCCCAGCTGATTCTGCATTGTTTCTCATCAAAATCCAGCTCCGGGGTTTGTTTGACTTTTTTATCCTTTTAAAAATCAGGCCTCAAAATGCAAAGACTTATGCAAATGTGAAGCATAATAACAAGAAGCTAACCACACTTTTGCATATCTTAAAGGAAAGGTTAGGTTTGGGTCCCATCTGTGTTTTGAACGAAGTTCTGATTGAGTTCTTGTTTCCTCTGAACCAGCGTGCTAGTGTCAACACATCCCTGGGAAGATGAAAGGCCCTAAAAAGACATTTGATCAGATTAGCTGTGATTCAGATCATTGGAGGGAAATTATTAAATGGGCAATTCCTGCCAGGGAACATGAAGGCGATACAGATAAGAGGGAATGCTGGATTGAAGGAGGTTGGATTAACACAGCTTGTAAAATCCTGAAGGCCAAGTTCCCCTAAAACATGTGAAAAAACACTTTTTTTTTTTTTTTTGCTGCCTGTTGCTTATGGTTGCTGTTGCACCAAGCACAGCAGGGCTGCAACCTCCAGCGCAGCGCCTGCGCTCCCAAACAGGTAGAGCCAGCTCGTCGGCCGCGGGAGCAGCCTCGGAGCCTGGTGCATCTCCGCGAGCGGGGCCGGTGCGCGCTGCCCGCCTGAGCCAGGCAGGCAGGGTGGGTCGGGGGCTGGAATGCTCTCGCCAATTAGCTGCTGTCAAAATAACCCCAGGTGATCGCAGGTAACCAGACCCCCGAGATAGGCAAATCAGCAGGACGGTCTGGTATCAGTAACCCACGTCTGATACCTACAAAGCAAACATCCCCCTATCTCTCTCTCTATCGCCCTATCTCTCTGTCGATCTAATCATTACCGTGTATGTCTCCCTACCTACCCAGCTCAATCCAAGCACGTTTTATCTGTCTTTCTGTTGGCTTGGTCATGTGTGAAACGCTCGGCGGCTGATCTCCCCCACCTCCCGTGAATGTCTTCTGAATATTTCATCTCTGTCTCGAGTCCTGAAACAGCGCACTCCTCTCGGCCCCTCGAATTACCCCGAGCCCTTGTCTCCCCAATGGCCTTGTGTCCCTGGAAGGCTTTAGACAAAAGGAAGCTGTGTGCCAATTGGGGGTTATTAGCAGAGATACACCGCACTCCTTGTGGCAGGACCGAGTCCTTAATGAAAGGGGAAGGTGGAAAAGGAGCGGGGAAGGACTGGGCTGAAATTCTGCGAGGAGCCTTCCAGGTTAAAGGGATCACCAGGGTCCCTCCTGGCCTTGAAAAAAGGCAAGAAAAGATGGCAAGCCCCAAAAACCGCTATGCAAAACAGCCCCACTGGTCAATAGGATATGGGGAAGAAAAAAAATAATTGTATTCTGTTATCAGAAGCAACATGGTCCAACAAAAGGATTGCCTTCGCCCACCTGAGAATGGAATGTGAGGCTCCATTTCGCTGCTCTGATCGTATTTGACAGCCCCCCTCGAGACTGCCTGGTTGGTATGGCAAATCGTCCTTATTACCTGCTGGGGTGAATGAATCCCCCTTTGTGCTGGCACTGTCACGCTGCATTAGGTTGACAATGGCCCCAGATATTTTATATGAAATTTGCCCTCACTTGTGATTAGCCAGCACCAACTAAGTCATAGCAACCTAGAACTATGCATTGGCCGGGCCCCGTTGTCGGCCGAAAGGGAAATCCCTATTCAAATGGTTTAATAAAACAATCTAAAGGGCGTGTGAATCGTGAAAAGCATTTTCACTTTTCTCTTTAGCTTAATCTCATGGTCGCTGGGATATTGTGCTCCGAGCAGACCCCAGCAGGGTGTGGGCTAAGGTCCCCCATCAACTTCTTTTACAGCCTCCTTTTCTGCGAGTTAATGATATACCGGTGTGATTGCCTCCCGCAGCAAGAAGAAACACGCATTTGATGAAAAGGATGGACCTCCTAACACATCCTAAATGGCAACAATTTCTCATCCAAAGGTCACAGGTCATAACCTGGATTTTGAATCACCACCCAGATCTTTTTCAAAGCCTTGCTAAAGCTGGGGGACTCTGCAAGGCCGTTTTACACACAGACACACACAGACACACACACAGACACTGAGTTATCTCTGGAGGTTCCCGCTCTGCTTGAGGCTTGAGCTTAGTGTTTGGAAACAATTGGATTTTCCCATTTTTTCCCTACAGTTCGCTGTCTTTCATGTCCTCTCAGCCCTGGGTTGCAACTCAGGGAAAAGTATGAGAAAGAGATGGGCAATGCAAGGTGCCTCTTAAGCGGCCCGGAGTTGCACCCAGAGCTTGAGCAGCACCCGGGGTGCAAGCACGAGGAGGGGGAAGGAGCAGCATAGGGTTCCCAGTTTGTGTTTTTGATCCTCTTTCTCACCCTGGCTGGGGAGCAGCAGTGGGCACGGGGTCTCCTCGAGGCTGGGTAAGAGCCATGTGCTCCTCTTAGCATTTACCTATACAGAGGAGTGCGTTGTGTCTGCGAAATGAGGCTGGAAATCCCCAGGGAAACAAGCTCCCTCATGAACCTCCCGCCGCCGAGCTTCTAAGCCCAGAGCTTAGAGATGTATGGAAAAAAAACACAAAGGGAAGAACAGCACAGGAACTCATTTTTTCCCCCTTTTCTTTCTTCTTCTCTACTTCCCTCCCGTCCCACCATGAAGCCTTGGGCTGGAGGGGGTTCCTCCATTGGTCCATATTCTCCCTTGATTTTTCCTACCGGCTCTCAGCGAGAAAAGAGGGGCTGCAAGGAGCATGCAAAATGAAAGCAGCCCATGCTCTCACCAGGGTCCCTTTGGCTTTGGAAATCCACATTAGCCTCTCCCAGAAGGTGTTCACACCAGCTGTGGTATGTTTCCACTGTAGCTTTCCACCTAATTGTAAGCTATCTGGGGCAAGGAGTGATTTTGTTATTATGTGCTTGTACAGTATTTAGCACAATGGGGCCCTGATCTCTGCTTGGGGCCTCAGAGTCTACTGTAATACAAATAATTAACCATAATAGAGCTGGGCAAATATCTTAATAAAACCATGGAATCAATTTGAGGCAATTAAGCAATTTTTTCGGCTTGCAGAACTTTTTGCTTTGCAGGCTCAATTTGGAAAAGGGAGGGGGTCTGGGTGCTGGTGGAACTGCAGGGGAACTGCTCACCCCCCAGTAGGCTTTGGCANTTTTTGTGGGTTTCAGTTTCACCCAGTTGGGGAGGCAGAAGCGTTTTATGCAGCTCCCAGAGCACAAAAGCCACTTTATAAATAGCTCACGAGAGGAAGCATGGTTTGGAGGCCGGATCTGTGGTTCCTGAGGAATAAGGGGCTCAGATTTAAACAGCATGATTTCAGAGCAGCTCATCTGCCCTGCCTCTGCCTCAGTTGCCCACCTGTGAAACGGAGAGCAATCATCCTCTTCCTGCTTTCTAGTCCCAAGCACTTGAGGACGCAGCTAGCTGCTGAAGCTATGGGGCTGCACATCTATTTAGACAGAGAGGAATAAGAAAATTGCAAAGCCCAGGACACAGACTGTATGATTTACAAGCAATTATAAGTCAGGAGATAAGCTCTGGATGACAGATATTCTGATTATAGCTGAAGATCTTGTACAATTTGCAAGCGGAAAAGGAAGCTAAATATATTGAACACTTGTCTAAAGTTGTATTCCGTTCTGTACTTGTCCATCACAGAGGAGTGCATGTGAGGACATTACAGCATGGAGTGCATCTTCTAAGGGTGTGCAACCACCCAGCTCACCCAGCCCAAACAGCAACCTCAAGAACGGAACTACACTACACTTTTCTGAAGGAAGTAGCTGTGCTCCTCCATAAACACATCTGTTGGCCAAACGGGTGCAGACCTTGCACTTTGTGGCACACAGATCTTACGGCCGTATGCCGCTGTGCAATGGCAGTTTGGCCAAGAAAAGTCTGTGAAATGTGATCAGTCTGGTCCTGGACCTGGACACAGAGAAATGGGTCCTAGTACTTAAACACTGAAGAATAGGATCTGCATCACAGTGCTTTCAAACTAGAGCTCACCCTCTACTGCGTGTATGTGCTAATAATGGTTCATTTTAGCTGCCGTGAAGAGTTAGCCTGTCATTCTGCTGAACTGAAAATGTGTCGTCGGTTTGATTTGGGAAGCTGTGTAAGAACATGCAAGGTGAATATTTGGCTAGGAGACCATCCGTCAATCTGTCATATCCAACATAAAGCAAAGAGCTTGAGCTGTTGGTGAATATAAGAGCACAGAAATGAGATAAATGGAAGCTCTCCTTCAGCTTCACTGTCAAGTCATACTAGTCAACTACTACTATTAAGTAGTAATAGTAGCAAGAATAATAAACTTGTAGCTTGTATCTACTTGTGATTTAAAACACTGAAGCTCTGACACAAACAGTGTCTAGCTTGCCCCCACCAATGTGCATGGGCTACTTGTCATGGGCAACTGTACACCCACACGCCTGTGCCCACGCTGGTGAAGCGGGTGCCGTGCACTTCCCATCCTGTGGTGTGGACAAGTGCCCCATGCTCTTACTGCAGGGCCAAGGAACCAGCTCAAGGAGCAAGCTGTCTTCAGCTGGAACATCCAACCTGGGTTAGGAGAATGGTGTGAGTTTTCTGATGCCCACCAAGAAGCTCTCAGACATGACAGTTTCTGTTCCTCATTGAGTCACGCAGATTTTTGAACTGGTGACCCCAAAACAATTTCAAAATTGTGGACAGCTGCTGGTACTGTCAAGCCTCAGTCTCCTGCTGCATGATCCCTCCAATAATCAAAACTGCAGCAGAGTTGTTGCAGTGTGAGATAGCTACACGACCTCAAAAAGAAAAAAGAAAAAGAAAAAAAAAACCTGCTGTGGAAGCAAAGGATACCAAACACCTCCAGACAACTCTTTCTCAACCAGTCATCATTTGTATTCATAAAACAAGCCAATTTCATTAATCTTATGCTTACATTATTTTGCCCTGGTTTCTTAAGCTCAAATAACACCCACCTACCTAATTAGAGAGATGCAGTTTTCTCGCCCAGCCCCGTGTCATACGCTCGTCAGCCCTCGTGGCGAGCAGCGCTGGAAGTGTGCAGACTACGGAGATGCTCTCTCCTATGGAGATGATCTCTTCCAGCCTGAACTGCACATGGGTTTTACCCTCCCAGGCAAGGAAAACGATGGGCACCCAGGATGTGCCTAACCGGCAGGTGGTGACGGAGGTCTCTCTGAAAAGGGTTGTGAGCGAGAGGGAAGAAGAGGCAGGTGCTGTGGGTTTTGTTTCACAGGAGAGATGTAGGGTTCCAGCTTCTACCTCTGTCTCTGGGTTCGTCTATGTTAACCCGTCTTAAGCCAAATGATAATAATTGCTTTGATGAAGCATTCTCTTCCTCAGGCTATACATCACCATTATATTTGCTTCTTCTATTTTGCATTGTGAGTCTGTTCCAGAGCTTTGCCAAGCAAGAAAACTTGCAGCTCCCAGCTTCTACTTCTTATCCTTGCTGCTTTTAATTCACTAAATGCCTGTTTGCTCTTATGTCAGTCCTGCCTTCATATCTGACAACTGGTCACGATGTTATTCCTGATTTTGCATCCTAAATGCTCCTGCAGTTCTGCTACAGGTTGTTAAAGGGCATCCACACCCCACAGCTATGGGTGTGGGCACTCCAGAGCTGGTGGGAACGACACATGACCCCTTACCCAGCATATTCACTTGGATGGGAAGGAAGGGTGATGACCTGTTCTGCATGCACTGTCTTTGGTGACTTTAGTGGGAGCAGAAAGCACTTACCAAACTGCTGGAGGAACCCAGTACCTTAAGGGTTTACTGGCAGTGCACATCGCTTTCATCCCTGCCTGTCTTACAGCAGCAAATCAAAGTCATGTATTCTGTGGCCTCTTGGGATGGGAGCTGCTAAAGATTCCTCTCTTGCTATTAAATGTAAGCTCCCTTGGTGGCAACACTGCTGCTGCCCTATGTAATGAGTGGAGGTAGATGATATGTGAAGTGTGAAAAAAATAAAAGAACAACCAAGAACCCTTAGGAAATGTCTTTGAAAATCAGTTACTGAATAAATCTGGTAATGTAAGAAATATAGTTGGCTATCAGCAAAACAACATGGGGCCTGATTCTCCTCTTGGCCTGGTGTAAATCAGAGAAATCTTTATCTAATATTGTGGAAATGGCAGAAAAGTTAAGCTGGTGTTATTGGGGTGCCTCTTGTTACAGAAGTCTTATTTTTTTCTACCAAAAAAAAAAAAAAAAAGCTTATTTTCTGCTGAGACACCCCACTTCATGTAATTTTGCATGACACTGATGTCTAGAAGCCCCCACTGGAGTCAGCTCTTTGCTCTGGAAGGAAGGCACCTTACAGTTACACTGGCAGGCTCAGCCCTTGCTCCAGAAAACCTTAAAATCATCAAAATCAGTCCCGGACCTTGCACCCCTCCGCCCAAAGGCAGGATCCAGTCTGCCTAAACTATCCCTGACAGATATTTGTCTAACCTGTTCTCAAAAACCTCCCAGGTCGGAGCTCCCACCCCTTCCCCAGGCAATCTATTCTCGTGCTTCGCTACCCTTACCGTTACACCGCTCTTCCTAAGGTCTAACCCCAGTCCCCCAGATGCAATTTAAGTGGTCGTGGAGAAGAACTCATCAAACTAACCTGGGCAAAGCACAGAAGGAAATGGAAGAAAGAGGGGAAGATGAAGGAATGCTGTGAAGTTGTGCAGCATCAGTGGCAGAGCTGGGAACAGAGCTCAGGTCCCTTGTCTCTGGACTTGTGCCTGAGTCACAGAGTAGGAGAGGGAGCCCTTACCTTATTAATCCCTGTGGGCTCCCCTCCTTTATCCTGGCCTTTTTCTATGCTGCCTCTTCTCACTTGTTTCCATCTCCCATGGTAATTTCCTTTGCCTTTCAGCATCTCACAAGTGCCCTCAGAGGGAGAGGGTGGTGTAACATACGCAGTCTTCGGCTGATTCATCCCTTTGCTTATGCATGACTAACACTCGTGCTATTTGTCTAACTATTTCAATTGATGTACATGTAATACGTAAAAATTTAATTAAAGTGTTATTCATAAAAAAATATCTGGGCCAATTTAATATATTTTTTTAAATACCCAAAAGGAATATTCCAATTAGGGACTAAATGCCAGAAAACAGTGTCAGATTCCGCCTCCCCCCTCCCCATCTCTAATCAAAGCAGCAGGTTTTGATATTATAAAGAAAAAGCCACCAAAACCACAACAATATTTACAGGCATTCACTCTGCAGGTGCAGAGATCAATCCTGAGAGAAGCTGAGAAATTCCAGCTCTCAGTGGAAACCAGTGGAAGTTACTCCATGTCTCTGAGGAGAAGCCAGCTATGTACCCAGAGCCAGCTCCTCACCTAGTGGATCTGTGCTAATGCTCTGATTGGAGAATTTGCTGAATCTTTCTAATCACCTTGGTCCTGCAACCTTTAATCATGCAAATGGCTCACGTCTTCAGTGCAGTTCCAGACTTGCCAGCAAAAGGCTTGCAGGACTGAGTATGGAAACAGGAATTGGGATTTGTGCTGGCACAACAAAGTTTCTGACGTCTGTGGGCCTGAAAATGCATCCTTCCAAATGGATGTGTCTCCAAAGTTACCTGGGAGAAGTAAAAACTCTTGGGCTTGCATATTACATGGCCCAACAAGTCTCTTTAGTGGACAACGTGATTCAGGAGTTTAGCAGATATATTAATATTTCCTGCTTCCAGATAGGCAGGGACAATGCAAATAAAGAAGACAAAAACTGTGGCCCAAACAGCACAGCAAACGTCATCTGGATTTGTTTATCCTAAGAGGACCAACTTGGTTTGGATCTTGGGAAAAGGCTGAGATCAAATCACCCAGTCTTTAGTTTAGCATCATCCAGATCTGATTCAGAACCTTGGTCAGAAAATCCGGTCTCTAGGAATTTCAGGTAACTGTGTAATGGCGGTTTAGTTCAAAAGTCTGCCCAGGACAACTCCCCGCAGGAAGGTTGGGTGTGTGGTGCGTGGTGCACAGTGGGTGGTATAACAGTGAGGACACAACAGTGCTGCGTGACTCAGAACGGGGTGCCACACCAGTCAGCACTGGTGGTGGCCTGCGGCCTCTCTATCCCTTCCCAGCCCCCTGCTGCCCATCAGAAGCCACAAAAACACCTCACAGCACTCTCTAACAAAGTTAAGGCTTTCAGCATGAAACAGCAAAGCCTCAAGAACAGCAAGAAGCGAAACGTTCGGTCACCTGCGTCCCATGTGGTCACCTTCATGCCGAGCCTTTATCTGCTCAATGGATGACATCTGCCCACAGGTTTATGAGACCTTTTCAAGGCTTTTCAAGACTTGTGGAAGTCTTGAAAGGCCTTGCTGTCATTCCAGTGCAAGCCCAAAGCAGCCGCAGAAATATTAGAGTTTTCTTCAAACTGGAATGCCTATTTCCTACCCACACCGAGGAAGTCACTGCTGCCACACTGAAAATGAGGCCTATGGCTATGGTGTGTGTCACCAGTTTTAAGGAGCAGTCCCCAAACTCTCTAGCAGGAGACTGTGGATGAGTCATGACATTCATTCTTCAGGGAGATCTCCAAGCCCTTTTAACCCAAATCTTTGGTTCAGGCATTTTTATGAATTTGTTGCAAAGGCTCAGCCATTTATGTCTCCAGAGAGATAGTAGGGTACCTGAAGTATGTGCTGGTACGTGATTTACCTCCATGGAGCAGTAGCTTTGCAATACACACGTAGGAGCTGTTAGAAATGCTAATACGGGAACACAGGCCTCATCTTGAAATCTTAAGGGGGGATTACAGCAGATGAGCCTTCATTTACTTTTCCAGAACAGCAGTAGAGATAAATCTGGCTGCTCCTTTGCAGGGTGTTAAAGGGGGATTTCCTGGTGGGTGGGTCTCCTCAGTGGGGCATTATTGTATTGACAGTGGGGCGGGAAGGAATGGATTAAGCAACTGGCAAGGCGATATGGGACCTTTGCATGTGTTCACAATGGATATGAGCTGGGGAGGGTGGAAAGCTGTCAGTGGGCTAAAGGAAATGAGGTCAGGTGCCTGGTTTATGACTGACCACACGGTTGCTCCTCAGCTGAACGTTACTTCTCAGAAATTCGGCTGTGTCTCCCATGCTGGCTTGATTACTGGTGACCCGTGATAGGGCTTAGGTGTTGTGGAGGCTTCTGGACACCCTGGTGTGGGAGGAAGTCAGCCCGTTGGAGCTGCTGAAGTTAGGTCAGCCAGCTTACTCTCCCCAGTACTATCCTGCAGTAGAACAATGCCAGTGCTGGAAATACATGTTATCTCCTGCCCATAAATCATTCCTGTTTCTCTCCATCTTCTTGTCTTTCTTGAATACATACTGTTTTTCTGGTGTGTTTCTTGGCTATGGTGTAGACTTTGCTATGTTTTTCTTCTAATCTGTATTTTGGTATTCTATCCTGGATAAGCATGGGCACTGTGGGCATCACCATTAACTTTGGTGCTGATTTTGGGGGTTGGTACAAGCCTGCCGAGAGCTCAGAAACCGTGAGCAGAGCTGAGCAAAGCAGAGCTGAGAATAGGTTTCCACTTCACCCTGGAGATGTGGTCTCCTCTAGAGAAGAGAGATTTTGGTGAGGAACTGCACAGATCCTTCACATTTCAAAGCCTTTGTTTTACTTATTTTATTTTATTTATTTATTATTAAATTTTAATTTATTTGCCCTTGCTTTAATGCTAAGTGCAACATGTCAGTCTCTGAAGCTTGAAGTCCTGTTCAGTAAATATTTTTAAATTAAGAAGCAAAATGACCACCATCTGCAGATTCCCATAGTCAGGAAAACTGCTTAGAAATCAAGCATGAAAATGAAGAGCTCCCATGCAGTAAGCCTCACACACGTAAGACACATGCTTCACTCAGGCTGGTTAACCTCAGTTAGCTAAGATAGGTTAAAACAGTATTTAAGGCAATGCAGTTTGCGTGTTAGTTTGGGTGAGCAACTTAAGTTCCAGGCAGGTTTGGATATTAATTTGGGTGAGTAACTTAAGTTCCAGGCAGGTTTGGATATTAGTTTGGGTGAGCTTAAGTTCAAGCCGGTAGGGCAGGAGTGGCTCCCCAGCAGCTCCTGAATCACGTGTGGCTCTCCAATATTTCACATACGGTTCTTTGCCCCAGCTATGGCATGTGGTTAGCAACAGGGCTGTGTTGTGTAGGGGCTAGAAAGCCCAGTGTTGCCTTCAGTCTGGGATGTGGCTTGCTTGTCCAGGCCAGCCCCAGAGGAGCCACCGTCATCATCTGAGGTAGTCCTGGTGCACCACCACACTAGACTTTCTGGTGTATGTCACATGCGGCTCATAGAGTGAAGAAGATCTGCTGTCGTGCATCGGGATTCATCCCAAGCTGTCTGATCCCAGTCAGGACTAAGTCTAGCTCTTCTGTCATTTTAAGCCAGGTTACCTGGTTCAGTTGCCCAGTCTGAATTAAGAACACCTTCCTTATTCTAGAAGGGTTGATGATATCAAAGAAAATTCTAAAACACTAGCGGGCACAATCCTCTCGAGAGGATGGCAAACTAGCAGTCAGACCTACAGCCTCTCAAATACCAGAAGACCCAGCCCTAGTAAGAGAAGCCTGATATGCTTTCAGCTTTCGGTCAAACACAGTAGTGATCAACCTCATAGAACAGGCAAATATGTGTAGGCAATAGTTCAGAGTTCTTGCAGTGATCTCATTGAGTTGCAACACTGATGATTACAGCTTCTTTTCCAGTGAAGCTGTAATGTTGATACATATATTTTTAAATTACATCTTTCCTCTTCTGAAGACTTTGTGTAACTATTATTTTGCAGCCAGCACCAGTGTATGAGGCTTGTGCCAGAGTGGTAATGTTGACATGGCTGTTAGAACACAGTGTCATCCATTTCTAAAATACCTACTGAGAAAGCCAGGTTAAACACAGAGATATGTTTGGATCCCTTTAAAGAAGCACAAAACAAACACTTTTTTCTCTTTTTCTTCTCTGTGCTTTTTGAAAACACTGGCCTTATGTCAAGTTGTTTTAAAGATTTCAGAGAAGTCACGGTAGCCTTAACATGAATAATGAACAAAAGTACTAATGACTGTTGGGACAAAAATTCTCTGAAGGTTAATCGTTGTCAGGTTGAAGTGACAGGGTTTTAGGGAGAGTTTTTAATACCTACATTTAATTATTAGTTCCTGATATGTTTGAGCAAACACAGGAAACATGGTACTGACTGAGAAGTTCAAGAACTTCAGTGTCCATTTGCCCTCTTGAGAACCAGAACAAGAAGGCATGATGCCATTTTCTTGCTCAATGGAGTTACACAGTATTTTGTGATACGATATTTGTATTCTCTTCAATTCTTTTCTGGTCCACAGGGACCAATAGCATGATATGGGGATGTATTGGACTGAGGTTATAATTAATAAAACCATACACGGAACTTTGCAAAACCTATTGTTTGTAGGCATCTTGCTTTCAGGAGCTCACTAAGTCTTCTCTGATGTGTCCAGGCACAAATGATGTGTGCAGTAACTTCTGACTGAGAAGACACTGTGCTCAGGAGACCTAAATGTAGAGAATATACTTCATTTCAGATGTAATAGATGCTACCATTATTACAAATCTCACCACAGTGCCACTGTGCTGGGCAGTGACTGAACACCTAACAGAGACTGGCGGTGCTCCACAGAACTCCCATCTACCCCTCTCAGGATACATCTACATATTCAAATTCAGCTGTAGAAGAACCTATATCTGAAATGCAGTTAGGAAAGCAGACTGAAAATGCTGGATGAACACAAACATCTTTCTCCACCAAGAATCAACAGCACTAAAATACTTTGCCACCTTTTGTTACTTCTCTAAGAAGAATCTGTGCAATTTCCTGTTGGAGCATCTTCATGATGGAACTCAGTGTTTTATAACAGGGGAGAATGAGTCATGGATTTGGGGCCTATCTGTTACAGCCCTCATTTTATAGAGCTGTAAGGCTGCTTTATGAATTTAGGGGGTCCTTAGGAGAGCGCTGCTGTTACTTCCCTCTCAGTGAATTTGGATTTAGGCAGCTTGTCAGAATGAAGGAGTTATCTGAAGAGTATGTCATGCCTCAGGCTAGTAATGAGGGCCAAAAAATCAAATTTCCATATTATGGGAAATTCTGGTGGTGGTTTTATTCTATTTATTTATTTATTTATTTATTTTGAGAGTTGAAAATTAGACAGAAAATATGAGAATCTCAATTTTTCCGTGTGATAAAAGAACGAAAAAATAGGTTGTTTAAGCATTTTATCTTGTTAATGTTGGAATTTTGTTTAGCAAGATAAAATGGTTCAGCTTCAATAATATCAAAACACTTCAATATTCTATAAAATATTAAATGTACTGCAATATGCTGTTTTGATACTTTAATGACTTGCTATTTTGACATAGGATCATGTTCAAAATGAAAAGAAATAAAATGAGTTATTTTCAAGAACTCAAATGAAACTATCTGAAACACACAAAACAAAACAAGAAAGTCAAAGCTGTGCATTTTTGCCTTGAAATTTAGGGGGTCTTGCAAACCATCTCCATTTTGATGTAGCTGACTTTACTGGTGGAAAACTGGCCCAGTAAATAAACAAATACATGTTTGACAAGATATAATATCTCCTATGCTGGATCCTGTGTGCTTAGCCTAAGGGGTCTTTGACTTTTTATGTCTCCAGGTGAATAGAAATATCTCCTTGTGCCCTCCCCACCCATTCACACTCCCACAACATCCCTGTGGCAACAGCTTCCCTGGGAAAGTAGCATGATTAGAAAAGGATAAACCATAATTATTAGCTATCATTTAATGTGATTTAGCACCTGGAAATAATGGAGAGGAAATTGTGCCAGATGCTTAGTCAACAAACTGCAGCCTACCAGGAAATGTTCCATGAAGCATTACTGCCCCGTCGATCAAACTTGAGAGCAACAGTTATAAGTAGGCCAATAAAACTACCTAAATTATGTTGCAAGAGCTGCAGGGCCCTACATATGACCTACTTTGGTATCACTCTCTTTGAAGTATCCCGTCATTTCTGTGGTGCACTCCGTGGGAAATAGAGATGCAGAGAAACAAGGACCTGCATTACTGTCTCTATCAAAGTCAAAAGCAGAGCCAGAACCAGAGCCAGAGCCTCTCTTTTCTGCCTTGTTCCCTGTCACTGGTCCAGGCTGAGTCTGGAGAAGACAGCCAAATAACACATATGTTTCATAAGCTGTTTTTTCTTCTCCAGGAAGGGTGAGATGAGAAAAGATGAAATAAAAAGGAAAAGGTGCTCTCATTCCTCCACTCATGACCTGTATCTGTTTCCGAGTTCCACCTCAAGGCTTGTGGATGGCTCTGTGTTTCCAAGGATCTGGTGGGCTCTGGATTTCTCTCTGTGCTTTGCCTTTAGGTTCTGTGGTCACCTACAGCCAAACCTCCAGAGCTTCCCTGAGGTTCACCATGCTGCCTTCTACTTCCTAAAAAAGTCCTCTCCCCTCCCCAGCCCCAATCAAAATGAAACCATGACAGCTTCCTGCAAGTCTTTCCCTTACACGTATTCATATTGTGACATATTTATGGTCCTCTTTTATGGGCCCTCTTAATGATTTGCTGTGGGCAACACTCTCTAGAAGCATCTCAGTGAGCCGTGGGAGCATGCTGAAGGTGAGCAGGAGGTGGTGCATCTTACGCTTCCCTGCTTAATGCCTTGGGGTCTACTTTACTTAATCCTCAGGTACCCTGGCTTCATCCATCTCATGATGTTTGTCCAAAAAAATGCCTCTCCTGTGTAGCATGCCTGCCTACCCCGGAAGCCCCTACCTACTTCAGCTGGGTGCTGCCTCCACAAAGCTGTTTGAGTTAGTGACATTGCATCTCCTGCACATTTGGATCCCCCAAAAGTCTGCTTTCTTCTCATTCTTGCTTTGTCCTCACTTCTCAGTCTTAAGTCAACTATATAGCATCCAGTGCAACATGGCCCTCACCACTCCTGTGAGCACGTCATTCACGGGTACAACAGAAATACCGTCATAACAATCCCTTTTAACCATTACCTCTCCCTGATGTCTGACCCCTGCCTCTTTGTTAATCCTATGGATCTTGGATGACAAGTCCTTCCTTTGAAGAATATGCTCCCTGAAAGATGAGGCTGAGGGAGCAGGGAACCGTAGAAGTTAATCCATCGAGGACCATGCTTCCTCCTGCAGCAGACCTTTGCAGGGACCACGCTAACCTATCCCTTGCTGAAAGTGCCTGGGCTTTCTCCTGCTCTGCAGCCCCAAGCACCAGGTCCTGGGAGGTGCCGAGGAGGGGTGTGTGAGCATGTGCGTGTGGGAGACAGGCCATGGGTACAACTGCTGTGCTCTGAGAAAGCTCTGACAGCAAAGCATCACATCCGTTCCCCTGCTGTGCAGAAAGGAGCGTGCAGGGCAGTTTTACACGTGCTGTTTTTCCTCTTGCTGCCTGGTCATATCTGCTCGGGGAGGAACGGGAGGAAATTCTCTGCTTGCTATACAGTAATCCGACCTGATGATCCCACAGCCCCTTCTGGCCTTAAAATCCCTGTGTCTATTCAGCACTGCCAGCTCATAACACATCTCAGGGTAAAAAAAAAAAAAAAAAAGCCACATTCACCAGCTCAGATCCCTCTTTGTCAGAAGACTGCTTGTTTTGGCTGTTTGGTACATATGAGCAGACTCATGGCTAGCTCCTCAGCCAGCGAAAGACACCCTTGCAGAGCCCAGCTCAGGACCCATCCCGCAGCACCATCGGGCGCCGTGCTTAGGGTTGAAGCCCACCGCATCCCCTTCCCCCAGCGCCTGCCGCGGTGGCCTCCGCGGGTGAAGGCAACCGAGCCTCCGCCGTCCCCTTTTCCCTCCCTGGCTCCCATCCATGCGTGTGCGTGTTTGTGCCGCCCGTTGTGCGCGGAGGGCCCATTTGGGGTCGGGATTCTCCCAGGACAAAGGGATGCTAATCAGCTCCCTCTACTGTTGCCTTTTGTCTAGGACTAGCTCCCACGCTTGGACTTGGCACTCTGGGATGCGGCAGAGGGAGCTCCTTGTTGCAACCAGCCTGAGCCCAGTTGGGGAATGCAATGTACCCAGCAGGGAAAGGGGAAGGGGGGGAGGAAATAAATCTATAACTGCGCAGCCCGCTTGCTGCCAGCCCATCACGTTGTGCATGCTGCCTGAGGCAGAAGTTTCCAGTGCCTCCCGCCGCCAGGAGAGACGCCACCGGTTTTGTAGCCACGGGCTGTCTTGTTCCCGCTCCCCTCCCTGATCCCCCGTCTAATGTTTTAGTCGCCAGAAAAATCTCCATGTCAGGGCTGACAGCTGAAGGCTGCTGGAGTGGGAGGTAAGAGGAAGCGCAGCAAGCAAACAGGATCGACTCCTGGCATTGCTGTTATTTCCTTTTCGCCATCACCACTCTCCCGGGTTTGCAGCTTCTGTCTGGGTATTGGTTACAGAAAGGAACTGTTTATACAGGCTCAGAGGACTCTGCAGAGGCACAAGAGCCAGATCTTTATCCCAAGATCAATTTGCAGGTGGAGAGGTGATAAGGTCAGGACCTCTTGCTAAGAAACCCTAACTACACTTAAGCCCACCAAACACAGGCCAAGGGCAGCCTCCAGCTGGCTCAGCTATTCACACTGGGGTTGGAGAGGCAAATGCAGCCAGATGTGATGCTAACCATATTCATCTGGGTGCTGTCCTGTGGTACCAGAAGGCTGCCCGGCGCTTGTCCTTGTACACCACTGAAGTCACAAGAGGCTGAAGTGGTCCCTTCTGATGCTGACCTGGCCCTGCCAGCAGCCCCTGCAGTATGACAAGGAGCTCCTCTGCCATGTCATTGGTATCCTGCTCCCAAAGGCTGAAGGACTAACACATTGGCAAGCTCCCTTGGCATCTCTGTTTGCTGCCGTTGCAACTTTGCTCTTGCCAAGGCTCCATGGAAGCTGCTAATCTCCCAGTATTGACGTGGGCTACAAAGCAGAGAGGTGCCTACAGCTCATATAGACCTCTCCAAACTGCACTTCCTCTCCACTGCTGCTGCCGGTACTGAGCTAGGTAAGCAAAAGTCAGTTCAGAAATGCTGCAACCATGGATATGAGCCCTTCTGTACCCGTGGGCTGGAACGTGGACTCAGGCAGTGCCGTGATATACTGGCACTTATTGCTGTCTCATCTCCTGAAGTAATCCCCAGCTCCACGCTCAATTTATATTGACGCTAAGCGCAACTGATGCTTCTGTCTTGAGCCAGGAGCTGCCAGTCTTTTTCTCAGCAGCACTGGCAAATCTCTGGCCTACAGTATTTATGCATCTTGATGGCTGAGTGGAGCTTGCATAGTCACATTTTCAATCCTGATCCTTCCAGTTTCCTTCCCCATAGTTACAGGGTAGAGTTTGTAGATCTCCGTTGTTGATACCAGGGCAGCTGCCCAAATTGCCATTAGCGGAGAGGTAGACGGGGTGTGGTTGGAAATCAGATCCTCTTGGGAAGAGTTTCATGAGAGAGCAGAGAGTACCTCCTACATGTAACTAACCTCCTGGATGGATCAGTATCTTGTGGCTTTCTGCTCATGCCTTACTTTATTGCAGAAATGGAGAAGCCTGATCTAGAGCAGGGAAAGGGGGGGGAAAGCATTTGGCACAGAGACAACTGAGATGCCAGAATGCCATCAGGAAAATATGATGAGGTCTGCTAAACATCTTAATTTTAAATCACGCAAGACATTATGAGATGGGATTATGCCTGAAATAGCAAGGGACTGCCTGTATTCAGTGGTCCAGGAGATCCTTTTCAGTGCCATGTTCTTAAGTTACTAAAATGGCCTCTCCAACAGGGGCTGGACTGAGTTCTAACAGGAGAGAGACAGGGGTGGGAACTATTTGCCCCCAAAGTGGGCCTCTAAGAAGCACACATGGAAGTCTGAGCCTGTAGCCCTAGGCTCCCTCTATAGTCAATGGAGAGAAATAAACATCTTGGCATGATTCATGTTATCCTGAGATAGGTGTCTAAGATAGGTCAGATGAATTGCTCTCTGGAGATACCAATTGCTCTCCACTGACTACAAAGGGAGCCTGGGGTGACTAGCTCAGACTTCAACATCTAACTTTGGTAGATGAGATCAGCTCTATCTGAGAGCCCATGGAGTGGTATTGTTATGACACAATGAGAAAAAAAAATATGGAGACTTGTGTCTCCCAGGTATTATAACTGAATTTAGAAGTCTTGTCCTGTTCCTGCTAAACCTGGGGAAAAGCTCACATGGACTTCGTTAGGCACAAGACAGGCTGTGTCCTCCACAGTGGTAACAGGGACAGAAGAGTGAACACTGCAACACAGCTACATCTTGGCATTCTTGAGAGAGAAGAGATATAGGGCTTATCTCCAGAAGATCAAGAATCCAAATTAAGCCTAGCTTCAAAGGTAACAGCACCCAGCATCCCATACAATACTAGATGTGACTTGAATCCCACATCTCTAACGAGCTAGATGAATGCCTGTTCTGCCCCTCATAAGGTCCCTGGGAGCAAGAGTCTTCTCACCAAAGAGCCGGATTCCCTGGATTCCCTCCCTGGATTGATGGAGAGATGTAGAAACTTCAGGGTGTGAATAATTTCATCCTAGATGTCTACAATGCACCAAATGAACCATGCCCCAGAGGACCCCAGCATCAGATGAAACTCCCTTGACCTGTCTTGCTGTCTGACATAATGCACCCAAACTTTTGCTTACCCACTGCTCTTCTGCAGGCCTCAGTTTCAACTTTTTAATTTCCTGTGGTGGAGAGCAAAGTCAGAAGTTCTCCCAAGCAACATGCTTAGCTTATCAGAAAGATATTGATGACTGTCTTGTTTATAAAATGTAAGTAGCAAAGACAATGCCCCACTCTAGAAGAGTTATCCCGAATCTAACAAAGAAAAATATAGTGAGTGGTTGTCAAAGCCAGAGCAGTGCCTCATTAGAAATGAGGAAACTACTACAAGGAGCGCTAGATCCTCTACCTTTTGGTGGTATGTCAAGACAAGACATCTTTTGGGAAGAGACGTCCTAGTCAAATTTGGATTTTGGTTTCATTCCAGAAGTCTTGAGGTGAAATATTCAAGTCTGCATCATGAAAGAAATTTGGATAATCTGACAGTCCTGACAGGCCTTAAACATGCAATGTACATACTACTGTGGGAAGGAAAGAAATGGGAGGAGAGTAGAAGCATTTGAGATCCAGTGATTTCATATCCGTATCAATCACACGCTATTATTGCTGCCCCTTTCCTTTGCCAGATGGCCCTCAAGGAAATGATTTAGTATCATTTTCTGAAGGACACTCTGCCGTATCTATCAGGCACTGTCCTCTGCGGGGACACCATGACTGAAGGTTACAGCAATCTTTTAGGATTCATGGTCACCTTGGGTGACCTCCTATCCCACCTTGATTTGTGCTGGAAGCTGTCAAAGCAATTGCGTGGTCTCAGATATGCTGTATTTCATGCCATACCCATCCTGGTAACTGCACAGACAGGAGCTGTACCAAAAAGGGCGTCTTCTGCTGGGCAGGAAGGGGGCTATGCCAGGAAGGCATGAACAGTGGATCACTCCACTGCTTTTGTGGCTCTGGTCATTTCCATTCTAACAGGGGTGATGGCCAACAATTATTTCCAGAATGAATTTATGTCCCCGAGCCTCCGCATCACCCATTAGACTCTCATTTGTCCAGTGGGGAATTTGATATATGTCCTCAGAGGGCACATCCGACGGGCGCAGACGCTTGACAAAGCCACCCGCCCCGGCTCATCCAAGCCCCCTTGCATGCCGGCAAATGCCCCGACGTACAAAAAAAGGGACGGAGTGGCTTCCAAAGGTTGCACGAGTGTTAAACTCTAATAAACAAGCCCCGTCGGTGAAAGCTGAAAGAATCCGAGCCCTCCCCAACAAAGCATTTAATCCAGTTTGGCGTAACCTTTGACATTATTAGGGATCGCAGTGACCCTAATCCAATCAGATTGATTAACTAAAGCAGAGACCCCATAAGCTGACCCCCCTCTGGCCTCTGCTATTTAGCCCTGACCAAACAGTGGGAGAGACGTGCCGTATTTACACCACAATGGGTCCGCGCTGAGAACCTGTTTCATTACAGAGCAACTTAAACTCCCATTACTCCATCAATGTATCATTCTTCAATAGTTCATTAAAAGCTGCTCCTCCACAACGACTATTAACCATTTCTCAGCCCAGCTGGCAGGTTTAGAGCCCCAGCCAGTCTTTAGCAGAAGGAGGTGGGAGTGAATGAAAGAAATAGATAGACAAGGGCTCCCTTTTTAAATTTAAATGAACTGGGGGGCTTAAATAGTTTGAGGTAATTTACTTTTATTGAAAGGGGGAGAAGAGGGAGGAAACTTTTATTTTGACTTAATTATGTGCTGAGGTCCTTTAAAGAGACAGGGCCATGATAAGCTTTTATTGTGTTACTTCTCTTGAGATTGGTTCATATTTCTGTCCAGAGGAGTTTCAAAGAGAGCTTGCACTGTGCTGAGAGGCTAGAAAATGCACCACGACTTAGACACGAACAGTGTCTTCAGTCCATAAATGTTAAAACGTGGCAAATGACACAACTCCCAATGGCCACTTAAGTATGAGATGGTAAACGCCTGCTGGGTTGCACAGTTCACTTTCTGTAGTCGGTGAAGGCATGTCCCTCTACGACATCCTCCAAAATTTTATCCTGTATATTTTTAAAGACAACTTAAAAATCTTTCCTTGATCTTTGGGAAACTGAAAGTTATGGAAACTGCCTTACAAACAGATGAACCTCTCAGGTAAGCAGCTGGGCACGAGCCGTGGCTAACATGATCTCTTAACGTCACATGGATATAGCCACACTCTGCTCCACTGCTTCACACAATACAGATGAAAAAACATTACGAGCCCCAAAGAAACATACAAGAACAGATTTTTTCATCTAGAATTCACTCTGTTAGAAAACTTCAAGTGAAGGGTGCTTTTCTCTCCACAGTAGTTGAGATTTGAACTTCCAGGAGACTAGGAACAATATGAACTGTAGCCCCTTATATGTGACTGGTAGACTGATAGGTAGGCTCAGGTAGGAGGGAAGGAGATCAGGCTCACTTCTTCCCATAAGGGCATCCTGTTCTTTGCATTCCCAACTTAGGATACCCAAGACACCTATTTCCTAGCATTTTACAAGGAAGACCCAGCAGTGGCACCCACTTGAAAGTTTCTCCCTGAAGCTGCACAGCTGCTCATATGCTCCCAAGACCAAAAGGAGGAGAAAAACTGTCTTCCAACAGTCCCACAGCAATTTTACCTCTTGCTAATGCCTGAATCTTTCC
Organism: Anseranas semipalmata; assembly: GCA_013399115.1. NCBI lineage: Eukaryota > Metazoa > Chordata > Aves > Anseriformes > Anseranatidae > Anseranas > Anseranas semipalmata. Next base: position 318,872 of record VXAA01002194.1, on the reverse strand, counting down.
CCACGCAGGCACCACAGTGCAGTGAGGAAGGCAGCTCTGTTCCCTTTGAATAGGGAACTTCTAATCCATGGCCAAGGGCAGGCAAAACTGGGTAACTGAATAGCTGGATGGGATGGGGGGGTTCTGCTCCTCGTGTGGCCTGAGCACAGCAAGAGGGCCATGGGGCCACACATGTCAAGCACTGTCTCCAAACAGCAGCAGGTTTGGATCCTCTGAACATCACTGTTCCCTTGTAGCTGAGCTCATGAATACCATTGCTGTTTAATATGTGATTCATTCATCCTGGCTATGGATATGTTAATATACATATGTACTACAATTATATAATATATATATTTATGTATATATAATTGTAGCTAAAACAGATGGGATTTCTTCCCACAAACAGACTCGTGGGGAAAAAGAGTCCGGTTCCAGATGAGATATCAGAATATGGCTCTTAAGTGACTGGTCTGGTGACAGCTTGGCACTGCTGAATCACAGCGCGAGCCTGGCGCTGAATTACCAATGAGATACCAAAGCAGCAAGGGCAGCCCAGACAGTGAGGCAGCCTCAGAGAGATTTGGGCCTAGGAAGTATTTCCTGAAGGCATTAAAATCAATCCTTTTCAATCAAAGAAGTCCAGATAGTCGTGTAAGGCAAAAGGGAATTGCTTTAGTGACTACGCTGATGTGTGCTGAGGGAAGACAGGGCCCCTATTGACAGAGATGAGAAGCTGAAGTTGGATCTTGGGCGACTTAAGATTCAAGCCACAAAACAGAGTTTTTCTTTCTTTCTTTCTTTCTTTCTTTCTTTCTTTCTTTCTTTCTTTCTTTCTTTCTTTCTTTCTTTCTTTCTTTCTTTCTTTCTCTTTCTTTCTTTCTTTCTTTCTTTCTCTCTCTCTCTCTCTCTTTCTTTCTTTCTTTCTTTTTCTCTCTCCCTCTCCCTCCCCTCCCCCCCTTTCTCCCTTTCTCCCTTTCTCCCTTTCTCCCTTTCTTTTTCCTTTCTTTTTCTCATTCTCTCTTTTTGGGTAGGAGCTCAAATATGTTCCTACCCTGGGGGATCTGCCGCACAAGAATGCGACTGAGCTGTTTTTTCTCCCCCCTCCTGCTGTAGGTGAAGCAAAACTGAAGGGTGGTTTGATTCTCCCTCAAGGAACAACATTCTTCAGTTATGAAATCGTCCCAGCCTTCTTTCCCTCTTTGAGCCTGGCTACTGAAAGCCTAAAGTCTTAAGCAGGGACAGACTTTTGTGTCGACATGGTTGTGAGATAAGGCTGTGGGATTGGGGACCCTTTGGTCAGCAAGGAGGTGAAGATCACTTTTGTCCCGTTATCACTGCTACAGGAGACGTCAAGCATCTAATCCAAGAGCTTCTAGGAACGTGAGGAGATCCACATGTCCTTGAGGACATCTAGCCTTGTGATAAAGCAAAGGCATTAAGTTATCTGTTTCACTTACTCCCTGTGCCTAGCGGATGCTCGTGGCTCAGTTACCTGGGGCAAGTTGCCTATGGGAAAAATATTTCGCTGTGCTGGCCTAATTCAGATGCTATAGTCACCCAGGAGTGATGCACTCAGAATAGTTGTTTTGATTGCATGCCAAACATTGTGATATAACTCCTTGATATGGCCTTAAGTGCAGCACAGTACAGCTCTTACAGGTGTAACTGTTTTGGGATGGTCTCTCACTGATAAGCCCAAATGGTGACATAGCGTTAACACAGTGTCTCAGCCCCTAACGGGGTGACGATATCCACCCAGCCGCTGAAATCACCCGCTCTGCTGGGTGCGTGTAAAATGCCTGCTCTGGCTGGTGGAGGCCCTGCCACAACACAAATCAAGGCTTTGTTCTCTGTTGGCTGCCACAGTGCTCTCTGGCATATTTTTAAAAATCTATGCAGGAAGAAATGCCCGAACCTCTTCTGAGTCACGCAGCAGGGCAAAAACAAACAAAACCCCGTAAAATCTCCTCTCTCCTGACAGTGAGTGCTGGAAGAACATGCCCCGAGACAGGCATAGATCAGCTGCATACACTGGCTCAGGAGAGTTCCCTGAAACATATCCCAGATGCTCCCTCCTCTCCTCATATGAGATCAAATAATGCTGCTCCATTATTCCAGAGCAAGTAATTCCAACTGTCAGACTGTCAGGAACATGTAACTGTCTCCCATATTCTAAACCAAAAGAAGAGAGGAAAAGAAAAAAAAAAAAAAAAGAGGTTTTCCAGTCCTCTTCTGGTGCTCTCCTGTTCCTCCATAGCTCTGCACAGGGCAGCTGGACTTACCATCTTGGCAGGACCCAAATGCAAAGCAAGTCTGCCTCTTGGACAAACCCCTTTGTGCTAAGGGGAAAGGCAGAGCCTGACCCAGACTTAAGTCAGCAGGACCAGGCTGGATTTTAAAGGCATACTACAAGGACAAAGAAGGATGAAACATTTCCTGCTCACTTATAGGAGAAAAGATCTGATAGTAATGAGAGTTAGTCAAGTGCTTAAACCCCACTGAGTTCAACAACTCAGGACAAAACATTTCTAATAACTTCCACTTATATCAGTGGGAACTTATATCAGTGGGAGCTGGGTTAGAATTAGCTGCCCAAATTATCATACTGTCTTAATTTGCCTTGTTCATAGCCAGTGAAAGCAGAACCATTAACTGAGTAAGATTTTTGCAGGCCTTTGATCTTCACTGCATCCCACTACAGAATCAACACTGATGGTGTCTAATAAGTCCAACCCCTAGGAATCATCCCCAAAAGGGACTGAGTTCAGACACTGCCCTACAGCCCATCATTTCCCCTCTGCAATCATCAGGAGAGATGAAATTGCAGCATGAAGTGCCATGGGGTCAGAAAAGGAGCCAGATGTCCAGCTTGACCACTGAAAACACAATAATCCTTTGTGTTCCTTGCAAGGGGCATAGGATCGTAGGATAATTCATATTGAAAGGGACCTCAGGAGGTCTCTCGTCCAACCTCCTGCTCCAAGCAGGGTCAGGGATGATCCTGCTCTCTGCACTGCTGAATGGGGCTCTTCCCAGTTCTCTTGGCCACCTGTATGACCCCAGTAGAGGTTTAGGGTAGAAATAGGGCATCTGGGTCAGTTTTGAACTCCTTGGATAGGGTCCTGGGGCAACAAATTTTTCCCTGCCTGTGTCATTTGTCTCCTTTATCAAGCTCAAGTCCTGTCTCCACCAGCCCATTTTAAGTGGAGCTTTATCACATGTAAACAGGTTCACAGTAGGTTTCTCAAAATCTTTGCGGCTACTCCACCAGGGACACTGCTGTCACCAAACCCGTAGCACTGGGCTCACCTTTATCTAGCACGGGCCCAAAGATGGCTAGGCTGTCATTGACAGTTGTGCAGTTCCACCTCCTCCCTCGAAATTGGTGCTGGCACTCCTGGATCCCAATCTTCACCCCTTCTGCTACACTGGGCATGATTTCCACATAGTTCCGACAGAAGCGTAGCTGCTTGGGGACCAGTCCCGGGATGCTCCCGCAGAGGATGGGCTGAGTCCCCAGGGAGGAATACTGGTGACCAATTGCCAAGGACCTGGAAAAAAGCACAAGGAAAAAGAGATGCTGTCAGTCTGGTTTTCATCTTTGTTCCTGGTTTCCAAGAATGGGAACAGAAAACCAACATTTTAAGTTCCTCTGTGCATTCCCCTCTCCAGAAGACATCCTTTCCACTGTCATCTCTCTCCAACACAGCATAATCTCTCCTGAAGTTCTCTACAGGTCCAACAGGGCAAGAAACTCTGCCTTTAATATCTTCCTTCCCTTTCCCTCATCCTCTCAATGCTATCATCAAGCTTCTTCCCAAAGATGCTCACCTCATACAGTTAGTTTCCTCTGCAACTAGCAGATTGAACCATATTTCTTTCTTTGAAAGCCACGCCTACCTGTACAAGAGCAGGTGGGTTTTACAGGAAATTTGGGGAGCTGAGGAAGCCCAGGGATTAGAGAGTCAAAAGCACTTTCAGAGCTACACAAGGTAATAACACAAACTGTAGAAGACACCATGCTCAAAGTCTTTGGAAAGGGAACACCAAAAACTGATGATCATCATACAGTTCATCAATGTGCCCTATATGTTTGTACCTTACAAGGTAACTTCTGTGCACTGAAACTGAACCTAAAGATTTGAGCAGATTGGACCTTGAGAGCTTTAACAGCCTGACTCTAAGCTAAATGCCGCAGGAGCGCTACATAAATTCATTACACCATGACAGTTTCATAAGGGGTTAAATTTCTTGTGCTATAGAGGAATGGGGATGGGAATGTAGTCCCGATGGAATGGAGACAACTTGGGGAAAAACAATCCAGTGGCTTAATACAGGACCAATATCAATGCTATTCCACTGTGTGAAAAAGAAGGCTCATGTTACTAGGAACATTCATGGAAGGGAGCATGGAAGTTTGGAGCCATGGCTGGCTTATTGGTAACCTCCCTGAAAGCACGGTCTGCAAAAGATTTTGTGCTCTTTGGTAAAGTATTTCCACACCTGCTTAATTCAGGCATGTTCTTTGCAAAGCTTTATGCTGGGACTTTCTAATCAGTTTGCAGTGTTTAAAAAATGAATTATTAAAATGACTGCCAGTGTCCATCTGGATATTAGTTTAGCAGATTTTCACTTTACTCTCACACCAATTTTAAGCTGGGAATTTTCAAAAGTAGGGTTGTATTTTCACAAAGCAATGCCAACTTTGCTGTACTGACACAAGGATATGGAGATCCTACTTTGGCCATCAGTCTGTGAATTGCTCTGGTTAAAACGTGGAGGTTAAAATAAATAAATAATAATGAAAAACCCAACTACCTGAATGCAAATTCTGTGCTGAGCCAAATGGAAGTCTGCTGAAAGGAGTGTCCATGAACCATTATGTTGGTTGAAGCCTTAGAGACAAACAAGTCAGCTATGCAGAGAGATCAGCAGATATGTAGCTAATTAGATAGATTTTTAAAGTGTTTTTACTGGTGCTTCTAATAATAACCTTGATTACTAAAAGTGAAGGGATTTTTAGAGTATAATTTCCTTTTCTTCTAATTAAATCTCTCGATTGACTTTTATGCTTAGAATTAATGACAAACAGAAACCTGCCTGGGCAGTGTGTATTTCTGTTTACATTCATTTTTGCTATGTGGTTTTCATTTGGGAACAGCCTGGTGTGTTTGAATTATCAACAGGCAGTCAGGGAATATGTCTCCACTCTCTTTTGCTCTATAAAATAACATAAAATAAAATAAAATATTACAAAAATTCTTTCATTTGGGGAGTTCACAAGAAAGCTAGCTTGACTTTATCACTTTTCCAGACAAGGATAAAAATTGTTTGATATAGTCTGTCCTTTTCCTGGGCAAAGGGTACTTGCAGCCAGTAAGCTGCCTTCTTGGTGGGTACCCAGTCAAGAGAGGACAAAAGTGAAAAGGAGATGGACATTCAGATGGTCACATACCAGGGCATTTTAGGTTAAACTCAGCTGCTTTGCTAAGTGTAAATAGACTATGCTTTAGAAATTTGTCCCTTCCAGGTGGGTGAGACATAGGGACATTCATTTCTGGATCCCAGATTACCCTGGGCAGGACTCTGGCACTAAGATAATCAGCTCAGCCAAGATGGGGGCCTCCAACACATTGCCCAGTAAATTTAAATGGACAAGGTAGAAAGTGCCTGAGAAAGCATAAGGGTTTTCAGCTGATTTCCTATACTTAGGTGCCTCTTTCCACCTCAGCTGCACTATTAGGAGAAGACTTATCTGACCTAACATTAAAGGACAATTCTTCCTATCCCAGGGAGGGAGTCTGAGACGAGTATGAACTGCCCTCCAGAAGTGCCTGTCTCTTTCCAGCAAATTAAAAGAGGAAGGCAAGCAGCTTAAATGGACTAGGAATTGTGTTCATCTCACCCTCCTTCTTATGTCTGCAACATGGACATCTCCAGCTTATCTACACACCCCAGGCTGCTTTTGTAATCAGTTAGTGGAGAGAAACAGGCACTTCTAGGGCACGATTCATCTGCCCCATTTTAGATGTCTGCTTAGGATGAGGTGAATCATGATCTTGCCTCCATTGACTGTATTGGCTAGACTATCAAGACACCCTGGATGTCTGGCTGAGTGGGATATGTCTGCACTGTAAAAGTCTCCAGATGAATCATGTCATGATACCTAACTGGGATGGCTAAGCTCCTTGAAAAAGTCCCACCCAGGAAAGCTAAGTGCTGTGTTGAAGTCCACGCAAAGAACTAAGCTGTAGGAAGGAGGCAAGTTCCTGCAGGAACCCACAAAAGAAGACCAAGGAAAGGACCCAGGTAACATGTTTTCCCTATCTATGTGTCTTGATGTGGGTTTTCTTGAGCTTTTGATTAATTCAGGGAACAACTAGTGGCCGAAAAGCACCTGTGAAATGGAGCCCATGCCAGACCAAAGGGTGTTTTCACTTTGACTTCACTGTGTACATTTTCATTTCATTGTTAAGCAATATACAAAACACTGGATCACAGTTCCTGGACTAAAGACACCTTCTAAAACATTGTTTCAGGCTTCAGAGGACTTGTTTAGTGTGTTCACTCTTAGTGAGGCCTTGTTGGGCGTACAGAGTCTTAGGGTGCTACATCTCCAACTCAAAGCCCATTCAGCCCCCAAACACCTGGGAGATAAGAATATTCCCAGAAGCTAACTTTAGACACTTCAGACTCAAGAGTTAGGTGGTCCTTATCTCTATAAACAGTGGGGAGAAATTGACGTTTCCACGGAAGCTTCCAGCCTCCAGAGAAGAGCACAAACTTAGTTGCTCTGATTCATCCTTCAGAGAATAGTTCCTCCACTGACTATAGAGAGAGTCTGGGTTGGCTACTTCCAGTGCCTAAGGTTAACTTTGGTTAAAATATCTATAGAGCTTGTTCCCACATCAACCAAAGTCACCAGCATCCTTCCCAAGGTTTTCAAAAGTACCCCATTCAGTTCCTAACAAAGACAAGTATCCACTGAGGTAGAATCAACCTGCTGTAAGCTCCATACATCATGTTGTGAAGATAGGAGGACTTTCATCAACTATTTCAACAGGACCTGGATGAAACTTTAGGATTCCAAATAAACTTCAGTTTATGCAAACAGCCAAACTCATGTCTCTCTATGTTCTTGGGAAGTTACTACAGCAGTACAGTGAAAACACCAGTTATAGGAAGAGGAGTTTATAGGTTGGTGCCCTCAACTATTCGTTTCCGTTGCTGGGAAGATCATCTAAGATAAAAAAAAAAATAAAAACATGTAGAAATACTTTTAATTGCTTTTCACACTGCTCCCTTCTCAATACAATAGGGAAACAGTCACACCTTGCTTTGATCTGTGTTACAGTCTGGAAAGTTTAATCTGCAAAAGACAATCTCCAGCAAGAGTCTTGTTCTCAAGGCGTCATCAGGCACTGAGACAGTGAAATGTAAATTTGGCATTTCATGGAGGAGTGTGTAGTCACCTGACTTCCAGCTGAAGATACTGAGTGGAATCTCAACATCCCTCCTTGTACAGTGCCTCTACTGTTAAACACAGCTAAACACAGTCCTCTTCCTAGCTCACTTGCAGACCCTGGAGTGTGATAACATCAGTCGGAGCACCCTGTTTTGGTCTCTACTCTGCTACCTGCATCCAGGTGTAAACACTTTCTCCCTCTCCCTACAGTCAATTCATCTTTAGGAGAACCAAGTTCTTTCAGCTTCCTGTCATTTTTGTTGATCATGAAATATGAACCTTATGAATGTTCAACTCCACACACCTCAAACAAACAAACAAACAAACAAAAAATCCACCACCATCACCACCAAAAAAACAACAAACAAAACCTTTAGAAAAGACTGGGAAAGCCTATAAAGATCAGAATCTCATTTCAGTGTTACTCAACTTTCTGGTAGCTCCCATCATTCATTCTCCTCATTGTTTCCAATGATCAAATCTGTCTTTTGCATTTTCCACTCTCCTGCAGTTTGCTTCTAAGCTGTCTTCTGCATGGTGGTGATTTTGAAAATGTTGTGGCAAGAAATGGGCCAAGTGGTGAATATTGTGATCTAACCAGTGATCATCTTCAAATTTCTTAAGCACCAACACTTTCTGGATACATTGATACTGATCTCTTTTTTTCTCACTGGAGAATTCATGAAGCACTCAAGTTTACAAAAACGCTCATCCCCAGAACAGGTACTGCTCAAGTTTGACCCAAGGGAAAGGGTCAAGGAGCCATTTTTTTTTTTTTTTCAAACCAATTAGCTTTCTCTTGCCATTAGCTCAGGAGGAGCCATGAAAACACTATTCTGTATGTCCACAGCCAAAGTTCTTGGCTTATCTTTAAGCCTTGCATGCCCTGAAGTGTTTAATTCAACCTTCAGTGAGCATTTTTCTTTGCCAACACACCTAGAGAGCTCTTCATTTCCCTTATCTCAATCTATCTGCTCCTTCAGCAGAGCAGTTGTAGATAAGTACCTGGGCACCTTCTTAATAAATTACATGTACCCTCCCTCTTGGAATGGACACCCCAGCCAGTTTGTAAGGAAGAAATATGCAGGAAATATATTCTCATGGGTTCTTCAGAA
>VXAA01002194.1:277219-304725 GCA_013399115.1 Anseranas semipalmata | reverse complement strand
TTTTTTTTTTTTTTGCAAAGAAACTATTTTGCATTGGAAAAAATCCTCATGGCTCTTTGACATGTTTCAGCTAGATCTCAGTAAAATTAAGGAGACACAGACTGATGAGTCGCTCAAAGGTACAGGAAAAATGCCAGTGTATGTCCTGGCATTTGTATATACTTCGAGAGAGAAAAATTCTCTCTCAAAGATCTTCTCTGACAACAGAAAGAATAACAAGAGCAATAAAATCTGATGCAGAGAAATAAGAGAAAGATTTCGTTCACTTTGCAGCACTGACTTCTACCACTGCACTGGATAAATATTGTCTGTTGAAACGGATGTACTGGATCTCCTTTATTTTACCAAATTTATTCTGATGTGAACGGAACAGACAAGGACATTTCAGTCATAAGGTAGCTTAATTTTCTTGGTCTGCTAAGCAGAACACCCGAACTTTCTATGTCTGTGTCAATAGCCTAACATTAAATTAATGTTTTATAATCTTTTCTGAGATGGGAAGCCTTATATATATGTAATGTGAATTTATTCATAACCAGCTTGCTTTTCTTAGCCATCTTCTTTGGACTCCTAAGAAAGAGGCTTCTTTCTCCATGGGTTTCCAAATCTATTGGTCAAAAAAGGGTGATTTGAGTTAAAAGCTCTTCCAGTCTGTTGGGTGACCAAGCAACTGACCCGGTCTGATTCCCTGCAATGCATATGGAGAATTAGGGCACCATGTGTGCAGCACCAGACCACACCAAGAATGATTGCGCTTTCTTCTCCAGGATCTTCTCCCTAAACTTGCTGGAGTTCGGTGCTCGCACGCCAGGAGCCACAGCTCGAAGAGCTTCTTCTCCAAGTGACTCAGCAGACGCGGTGCCTTGATGTTCCTCAGGAGAACATAACTGTTCCCCAGCCTAGTCAATTCTTGGTGCGATTGGTGACTCAGTGCCTGGCTGGTGGTGGTCAGGCTGACGAACGGGGAAGAAACTCAGGTGAGAGAGGAAGCGTGTAGGAGGGGTAGGATTTGGAGGAGAGAAAGTAGTAGGGAGTTGTCCTCAGAGCAGGAGAAACTAACACAAAATCTCTGACTGGGAGGAAGAAATAAGGCTCGGGGTGAAGAGCAATGACTGTAGCAAGGGGCTGGTGAGGGTAAATGGGCAAGGAGCCTCCTGCAGAAGGGCTCTTGCAGGGCGGCAGCAGCCAGGAGCCGCACCTGCAGGCCTCTGCGCAGAGTCGCAGCCCTAATGATTTCTTTCTGAAAGTGGCTGGGGAAATGCAGACAGGCTGCCAGATAGTGATCAGCTCGCAGAGGGGTGATCACTATTAGGCAAAGATACCAGCTTTGACATGCAATGAGGGAAGCGGCCAAGAATTTGGGAAAGCAATCCCAGCTCTCTGCTGCACGTTCCTCTGCCAAGATACCTCCTATGTTTACTTTAGAAACCAGAGACGAGCCCTCCTCTTCATAATAATAATAATAAAGCTGCAGGGTCACTCAGCTTAACAGATGGATTCCTTCCAGCTTGGATTTCTCCTCGCTACCTGCAGAACCAATGCACTGATGGTGCTGGGGGATTATGCAACGCTAATAATTAGGTTTCACAGGAGATCTGAACAGTGACAATGGGAGGCTGTGGGAAGGAAGCTCCACTGGAGACAATCAAATCGACCCACGGATCTCATGGGGGACCTCTGGACATTGATGGGGTCTAAGGAGCCTGAGTATCCTCAGGGACCATGCAGCCCTCTGTAGCAGAAGCTTGTTGCTCTCATTCGTGCAACAGAAGCTGTTCTGTCTCACCAAAGAGCTTCAGGAGCAACGAACCAGGCTGCTCATTCTCCAGGTTCTGGTGTTCCCATACTCATGGAATAAAACCTAAACATCAGGTGGTGCCTTCTGTAGAAGGGACAGAGACAGAAAGCGTGCAGGAATATTCCCTTCCATTTCTTTTTCAATAGCACTACATCGAAACTTGAAGTTCTGGATGAGGTTGTGCTGAAATCCTCCAAAGTCTAAATCCCCCAAAGCTTTTTGTGTGCATTTGCAATTTTCTTCTGTGATTCACAGAACACTAAACCTGCACCATTGTTGTTTTTTTTCCTTCCTATTGGAACAATCTTATACCTGATTTTTTCTCCCAGGTGAGGTTAAGTTAAAATATCCACTTTCCTAAGGTTTTATGCTTTACTTTTAAAAAATTAAATGTTTTGTTGCAGTACAAGTAGCTTATTCTTTGCATTTTCCACATCGAAACAACTTCCAGCCTTATAATTATTTACTATCATCCTGCATGCATTAGAACATTGAAAAATAGAAATCTAAAGGAGGTGTTTTGACTGGTCTCAAATACTTATTTAAACAAGTCACTCAGAATTGTAGTAACTCATTTTGGTTAAGAAATAAGGAAATCTCCAGCTGTCCATATTGCTCGGAAAACAGAAAGTTCAGTTTTCAAAGACTTTTACAGGAACAACATATTAAGTTGTATGCAGATGTTACAACTATTACCTTAGAAGGCCCTGCACAACTCTGGGTTTTACTATTTGCAATAATGTGTCATGTACTATGCTGAGCTAATTAAATAATGGAACTCATTGTCACAAATTACCACTGAGGGCCAGCGCTTAGCAGGAATAAGAAGGGATCAGCTCTTTTATATTACACAGGAATGCCTGGAGATTTGACAGCACAAAGATGCCAGGGTTTTAAAGGTTTCTAAGCACTTCAGCTAGAGGATATCAGCCCATTTGTAACTAACTCAGAGGGCAAAGAGAAAGCTTTTTTTTTTTTTTTTTGGAAAGAACAGCCTATTCCTTAGCTGTTGGACTGCAAAGATGAACATGGCAATGGAGCAAAATCATGAACATAAGCACATAAACATCCTTGATGCTACCATCAGATGTTCTCTGCCTTCTGTTCCCTTCCCTTTCTGTGTACCCACGCAGAGACACACCTATTGACACATCCCTGTCCGTGAAGGCATGATTTAAAATGTCTCTGTTCTAGTGCACCCAAGCATTGCCAGAACATTGAGTATCCCCAAGGAAATCTTCCCTACATCTTTTTTTTTTTTTTTTTCCTTCTAATATTAATAATGTTTGGAAATCAGAAGCTCAGCACTAGGTGGATCAAATGTCCCAAACCAGTGGAGACATTTCAAGGTTCAGTCTGCATGACTGGACATGGGCATCTCATGCCCTTCCAGCTACCCATGGGGATCCTACCTGGCTCCCAGGTGCCACAACCAGGCACCACAAAAAAGCACAGGTCTTCTTCTGTAGAACCTGCGTGGTAGCTGCCAGCCCCACGTAGGAAGTCTTAGGCACTGCCAGGAATCTATGGCAGAACTGGGTGCCTTGATGTGGACCACTGAGCTGCATGGAGTTCAGCTCAACACCATGGAGAAGTCTACAGCAGAGACCTGAGCTAGCCACCCTACGTTTCCCATATGTAGAGAAAAGAGCATAATTAAGACACAAGTCATCTGGCCTCATCCAGATATCTGTTTCAAGCTGAAGTCATGTGCTGGACACCACTGGTTAAAAGAGTTATAACTCAGATGTGAATTACTGACATTGTGAGTGTTTAATGAGATGAATCCCACCTTGAATTCAGGGTGGTGTGGTCAAGTGATAAACAGGAGGTTTGTATTCACACACACCAAACCCTTTGGCTGAGCAAAGACCTGGTTCTGGAGGAGCTCCAGAGAGGCTTGCTGAGAGGAGAAGGGGGTTTGCAGTGGGGTAGGAGGCCCCTCCATGGGAAGTGTAACAAATACAGGAACAGACACCCAAAGACATCAATTCCCACTGCAGCCCAAGACAGGACTCTCACTCAGATACAAAATCCTGAACTGAAGATTCAGGACTGATCCCTTCACTTGTCTCCTTGCAACACAGTCTTCCAGAACCAAGGCAGGGAAACTGGTGAGAGACGATTGCAAAGGTCTAGGAACTCTTCAGAAATTCTTAAAGAAAAGAAAAGAAAACAACAACAATAACAACAACAACAACAAACAAGCTCTTTCTTACAAGTTTCTCTTCAACATCCCTGTAATCTTATTGACTCGTCAATATATATACTCCCCAGGGTAGACCACCCATTTGCTCATCTCTTCTATACCACTGGCCATTGCATTTCAGACACTGAATTCACCTGCAGCAAACCCAGGAACTTTTGTTCGCTGAGTCACCTCCTCCAGAAGGGTACCCAGTCTCAACCCCAAAACATCCAGAGATGGGGAATCTACCAGTTCCCCCAGGGATGTGCTCCAGTGGCTGGTAAGAGCTGCTAGTGCTGCTGAAGCCAGTTGCTTGTGCCAGGGTGGAAATCATGGGCTGTGGTGTAGGCACCTGTGGAAGTGGAACATGGCTTTCTAGACATGGGTTCTGCGGGTGCTAATGTGACTCCTCTGAAATGGGTGAGACCTGCATCCTGCCTAGATAGGAGACAAGAAGGGAAAAGCAGTCAGTCCCCCCTTCTGCCATAATTTTTAATATGGGTTTGGTTTGCTTCCTTAAAAAAAAATAATTAGGGGCTTCACCCACTCTTTGCAAGAGATATTTATTCCTTCTGCTGAAAATGAGTTTGCAAGCAAATATGCTGGATCTCTCCTGGAAGTGCTGACTGTGGTGCGAGTGATCTCACCACCTAAGGAGGGAGATGGTGGGGAGGGAGGGGAAGGTTTGCAGGGTTTAAGCTGGCTTGCAGGGCAGGATGGGGGACCTACCTCCCCCCCACCCCGATGCTGCTTTCCCCTCAGCTCCCCACAACACCAACCTCCTTTTGCTCTCCGAGCAGCAAGCTGCTGCTGCTGGTGTTATTGACACATATTTCAAACAAGCCCGTGCAAGGGACTCGAGACACATTACATTGCACATGGTGCCCCAGGCCACAGATTCGCCTCCTTACACCGACAGCACGTTTTGCTTCATAAAGAATGTGCAGGCCTTCACCTCGAGCTATTTATCTGGTGCACTGAGAAGAAACAAGGGAGAGGGAGAAAACCTTACATGCCCATGTTGGCTGTTAACCCCGTGCTACGTACCCTGTAAGTGGCCAAACGCTGACCTCTCTCTGCATGAGGTCTAGGCCACCCTCTGTTGATGAACCTGGCTGGATGCCTGCAGTCCATTCCCCAGCTTTCATGCACCTGCATTTAGGTAAAGTGGCTTCCTGCACCTCTTTGTAACTGCCCCTAATCTTTTGTACAGCCCCTAGCATATGCTCTGTCACAGAGTCACCGGAGCTCCCAGACTCCAGTGACATCCTGCACTGGAAAAGGAAGACTACCTGGTGAATAAAGTTGCTGATGCACACCTCTTTCCAGGATCTGGCTAATCTCTCCTTGCTGTTAGCAACATTTTTTTTTTTTTCTGCTTTCTCTAAATCTTTCCATCATTGTTATTATAATGATAATAATGACTATTATGCCTTGAACTTGAGTCTAAGATTAGGCTCCCATTGTGCTAAGAGCTTTATGGAGAAACATCAAGGAGCTGATTCCAGCTGTAGAAAGCTTATTGTCTGCATTCAGGCAGGACATGAAGGGGTGAACGAAACAGAGAAAAGAGGCCAGGAATGAGGTAGGATGAGAGGCAGCAGTAAGTAGAAAATGAAGTTAGCAGTTAGCAGAATAGCAGGAGTCAGCGCTGGTGCCTTGCCTAAGCAAACCCCGCTCTTTGTCTCTGTCCACACATGTCAAATCTCGGCAGGGAGAAGGGGAAAGCTCCCTTGAATTTCCCGGTTGCAGAAATGTGGGTCTTTTGACATGGCAATGAGAGAACCCTCAGCAGCTGAGACGGGTCTGATGCTGCCATCGCTGCGTGGAGCTGCCTGCCCTTCGCACTGACAGAGCTCTGCTCTTAGGGTGTCAAATGCCCCCCTCCCCACTCCCCTTCCAAAATCCCTCCTTGGTGGCAAAATCAGGGTTGGGAGCATTCCACCACAAACCCCACGTTGCTCTTGCCTCGTTGGTGACCTTGAGAAGAGATACCTGCAGTCATGTCCCTTTTGGGGGCTGGAAAGCTGCCAGGGATCTGGGGTAAGGAGTTGCTAACATCGTGGCATACTAATAATTCTTCGTTTCACCCACCTTTTTTCCTGTCTCTTTAGATTAGATTTGAAGCGCTTCAGGGCAGGGACTGTCTCTCACTATATGTGCATATGGTGCTTAGGACAATGAGCCTTTCGACTTCCTTGCAACTGGCAACTGCTAATGCATTGCAATTAATAAATAATTGCAAAGATCTTGAAAGGTGAGATGTGAAATGACACAAGATGGGCTGAGAGAGGCTGGGGGGGTATGAAATTGTTTTGGAAGTATTTGTTTTGGGAAAATGGTAAAAAGTGCACACGTTTCCTAGCTGTATACAGGAAAAAGGAATTAATCTGTCTAGCTCGACTGTGAGACAGGAGCACTGAACTACGGCTTAGGACAGGAAGGGGTAAAAAAAAGGCTGCTCAGGTAGAGTGGCACGAGAAGTTTAGGTAAAGCAAAGGTAATTCCCCAAAGTAAACACCTCTGCTCTTACCAAAAAAAAAAAAAAAAAAAAATGATAATAGGGGTGAAATCACATGGGAAGGTTTAAAAATCATCCATCAGCTCATAGCTCAGTGCCCAGGAATCTCAGACTCACTTTATTTTTACGAGCACTCAGAAACAATGCAAGAAGAGTGGGAAATTGTGACTATAGTGAATATAAATGAGGACTAAGTAAGGCAGATAAGTGATAAGGGAAGTTCAAGTCATCAGTGAATAATCCATGACCAGCAGTGTTAAGAACATGAGAAAGACCAACAAATAATTGTTTAATATGTTATAAGGGAATATACAAAGATATTCACCCACACACACTCATACACAAACATACATTTATAGTCCCTAATAATATATTAACCGTATATAGATAAACAAGGAGATAAAGAATGGATATTTCTGGACAACTACTGCTAACATTTGTAATAAATCTCAAAGTGATGATGGAATAAAAGAGAATGCCAAACAGGTTAGGAATTTACTGTATTGTTAAATAGCAAATGGATAATTGTAAATCTGTTATCTGCCCCAGAAGGGAAATGGATGATACAAGACTGAATCCACAGGGAATGAAAGAATTGTAACATAATTAACGGTAGTAACCAGAGTTATATGGGAAATTAATTTCATGGAATTTTGAGATGAGATTGTTAAACATGGGTGATAAAAGTAATTCAGTTGATATAGTACTACTGTCAGAATAAAAGAATAAGAGTGAATAAAAAACTCAAAGTGGAAATATGTAGGATGAATATAGTAAATAATAAATAGATGCGCAGCTGACAGCACTCTAGTATCATTCTGCTAGGCAATTATCATCAGGTGGGGCTGTTTCTAACAGAAACTCTCTGAGATCATCTCAGTGCTATTTAACTTTCTTACCAATGGTCCAAAAAAAACTCCATAACATCATTACTGAAAAAGTCTGTAGGATACTAAAGCCCTGGGGAAGTGAGAGTGAAGGATATGGAGAGGGCAGCAGTTCAAAACAAGGCACCAGGATGTGTCCACATAAAGCCACCGTTGTGCCCCAAATGCCAAGTCAGTCTTGCAGGAGTGGCATAAACCACGTTGAGGCTCCAAGAGGATGCAGGGATTTGGGTGACTGACCCCCACAAATGAATGCTGAGCACGACAGGCTGGCTAAGAGAGTGAGGACAGAGGAGGAGAGTGTAACCTCTGCTTCCAGCACTGGTGAGGACATTACCCAAGTACCATACCCACATGTGCTGAAAAGCTGGAGAAAGCATAAAGAGCATAGTGAGGGACCACCTCATTTTGCTTTAAGATGAAGCAAGAAATCAAAGGGTGAACTTATTGAGCTGATAAGAAAGTCTTGCTTGCAGTCTGAAAATACTGAAAAGGAGAAATTCTGATGTCAGAAGTCTCTTTAATGTGTCAGACAAAGCAGTAACAAGATTCATCTACCAGTAGCAAGAATTTGGCAACTCATGCTGGAGATACCTGAGCAAGTTTTTGCCAGCAAGATCTGTACGTTATGAAGGCTGATTGTTAACTGATGCAGTGGATTCTTCATGGCTTTACGCCCTTTCTCAAGGAGGAAGAGCAAAACCTCCTAAACAATCATACAGGCTGGACTGAACAGTGGGATATGTATGCCCAAGTCACACAGGTTGTACTTAGATAAATTTTATTACTATGGCATCTAAATTTGAGAGAGCAGTGGTGAAGTTTGAGGGAGCAATGGTGGATTCATAGCAGCTCCAGTCCAAAACTGCTACATCGTTTGCCCCTTTACAGACAACGAAGAAAGTGGACACAAGATTGAAGGTAGTCACATACAGGAGATGTTTTGAATACTACCAAAGCTTCTTTCTGGTGACTCAGAGATAACTAGAGTTTTGATTCAAGTTATTCATTACTTTCTTGATCTCAAATGACATGGTATGCACCTATAAGTTCCTCAAAGGTCTAAGAATATTGGTCTGAATGCAGACTACAGGAATTTTAGAAACCACCACCCTGAACATCTTTCTAAATGCTCTAGCTCAAACACAAGTTGCTAGACCTGATGAAGGAGTGACCAGGTGTAACTCAGACATCATGGTCATAATGGTCCTGAAGACACAGAATCATACTTAGCTTTCCTTGAAGGCTTCCCACCCAAGTAGTGACTCAACCTCCTTATTGTTTTAGGTAAGGAATTTGACACGATCAGACCAAAGATGGTCCATGGCTTCAGGCCATAAAGTCCGCTATCACAAAGTGCTATAAAATCCTCTGATCAGAGGAGCATTCACCACAAACTCTCAAAGGGCTGAGCACCAAGATCTGCCTTAGACAATGGGGTGTAATATATCAACAACCACACAAATAGTTGGATGGATGAGAGGTGGATAAGATCATGGCTTTACAACGCTGCCCCTCCTGCTTTTAACCCATCCCAGCGTTGGTTGAAACTGGGATGTGGCAAGCCTTAAAGGGATTTTTATGTCTTGGAATTACTAGCCTTCTTCAGCCTTACAGGAATAAGGATGTTGATTCTCACCAGCAAATTGCTTCTACTCAGCACTGACTTTCCTCGCTGATCCTTTTAGCACCACCTTTTTGTTTAGAGCATCTAATCACTTATCAGCAAAGGCCCTAAACTAAAAATGCTATTTGGAAACATCTAATTTGTGGCCTCTTCATTCCATTGTTCTGTGGCATCCTGCTCGAGAATGCCTTTCGCACCCCAGACTCTCCCTGTAAGTGATACTCAGTTTGGGTCATCATTGTGAAAGACACCCTGTGCTAGCAGAAGAAAAAGAATTGCCCTGCTGCAATTTATATGCTGCTTGCTGTAACAGGACAGAATCGTCTCTTTGGTACCCAGAATTTTGTTGGTGTCAGAGTTCTGGGAACAGACTAGAAGGTGTGGGTTGTTTTTGAATGAATCATGCTTTTAATCATCAAACACTGCCAATCAGAACTGCAGCAGATTTTCCTCAGTTTTTGTTTTACCATAAGAGTGATAATTTCAGGCTCCCACCTCTGGATTAAGCACAGATAGGAACTTCACAAGCACCAACTAATGAAGCCTCACAACCCTCTTGTTTTAGATGGAGAACCTTCAACACCAAAAGATTAGGTGATTTATGAACCTGTCCTTAATGGAGCTGACATTAGATTTGAGATAATAATTTTTCCAGAGTGCACATGGATCAATTATATCAGTAACAAACTTTAATTAGGAGGGAAGATGGCATAGTAGTAAAGGCATGGATTGAGGACTCGAGGACTGTGGGTTCAATACCTCATTGCACAAAAGATTCTCTGTGGGATGTGAGGCAAATCAGGCATTCTGGTTTCCCTTAATTTCCCGTCTGTAAAGTGGGAATAAAATTACCATGCCCATTCAAAAAAATAGCCAGCTATTTAAGGAATTAAAGACAAAGGCCATTAATGCTTAGATGATGGATTATTAATGAATGAGTCATACTGCAGTGGTAAACTGAGGCTCACAAAGGCTCATGTCAACCACAGGAACACAGCAACATCACTGAACTGATTATCTTCTGGAGGGGCTAGGAAGATGCACGTCTCTACCTATAACCAGCTGCTTAACAGTAAGCGTGACACAGTATGCAAACCTGACTTCCAGCTCAGGTGAACTCACAGCAGCATCTATGAACATGACTTTGGGTGGGGGAGGCTTCATTTCTGTTTCTGCATAGGAATCCCCCTACATCCTCCAAAAAGTTTTCTCCTTGCAGTCTTCACGGCCACACCAGATATAATTTTCTGCTGTTCCAGTAAAGCCTTCTATGATCACTGGTGTATCACTGTCAAGGATTCAACCCACTCAACTAGAGAGGCCAAATGTGGAAAGCTGGAAATTTCCTTCTCCGACTCCTAGGTAAATTATTTGCCTGACAACCCAGCCAGGCTATGGATCAATGAAACATGGGCAAGTATGTAAAGACAGGATGTCTCAGGTGCTTAAACATGTGGTGAAGTGTTTGGCTGAACCAAAGTTTTCATGAGGATTAGATTTAATGAAATAAAGGTGAGTAACCCCATACATGATCCAGGTTTTCCTGTGTTAGGTGCTGTAACATTGGACTTTACCCAGAAGAAATTGCTATTGTTTTAAATCAAGACTTCCATAATTTAAAAACATGAACAATCTCCAGAAGTTAAAATAATAATAATAATAAAAAAATACTGGTGCAAGTAAAATTTCCAATAAATCTATGTTCAGCTCTGCTTTACCAACAGTAATCATTTACTTAACAGATTTAATTCAGAATTACTGAGGGTATTGTTTCTTCATATCAGTTACTAAACTGGCAAATATGTTTGAGGATCCTTTAGCAGTCACAGACAAAAGCAGGCACATCGTGTACTTCTATTTGATGGAAGGCTTAATCCAGAGCCTGATCCATATAGTCCAAAGACAACTGATGAGTAGCACCCAAACGGAAGCATGATACTGAGTAAGGAAATGAAAGTACCCAGGTGGCATATTTGTGTCTTTGCACAATGTATATTTTAACTGACATGTTTTCACCTATTGTTTCTATAAAAACAGTTTCTTGAAGGATGGCTGACAGGCCAAATCCAGCCTGCAAAGCACAAGTAGGTAGGAAACTCAGATGAACCCAGAGCAGAAGCGGTCCATGGTCGTCTAAGATCTGGCACTCAGAGGTGAAGGCAAGGCTCCTATGCAGATACTGACCTTCAACACAATCACACAAATGCTTCAATACCAGTTGGAAGCTTCTGTTTCTATTTATTTTAAAGCACACACATGAAAGGAACCCTCTGGGGCAGTCGAGCCATACCCTGATTTTGGGGAATGCCAGCCCTGAGGTTGTCTTTTCCGCTGTTTCTTCTCTTTCTCACAAAAAGAGGCAGCTGAGGAATCAGTCTGTCCCTTGGGAGAAAGGCTGGATTCTGGTGGCCCCAACTGTCACATGCACTGCCCCAGGAGAAACAAGTCCAGAACAGGCTGTGCTCATCTTACCCAGGGCGCCAGGAGCTCAGCTCCTGAAGAATGGAAATTCAAAGGTATTTTGCATGTTCCCTTCATTGTATGAGCATCACTTCAATCTTCAATTTCAGTGAAAGCAGTATTTCCTGGCAAGAGTTGGCTCCAGAGTTTTGCCAGGATTTTCGAGAAAATAAAGCAGGATCTGGTCAACTTTTTGCACACTGAGTCTCATGCATGGATTCTGCCTGCTAACTGCCCTTGGGTACCTACACAGTGCAGACAAGATCAACCTAGTGCACTATCAAGATTCAGGGATTTGATCAAAGTGAGGAGATAAGAATCACAAAAGCCCACTTTATGACTCTGTTACTGATAAGGGGACAGAGCAGGGACTAATCTAGATGCTAGAATAGTTGATAATAACCTTGGAGCTTCTCAGAGCTGTTTAATGACCCAAGAATCTGGGGAAAGCTGGTGCATGGTAGAATTCCCGCCATGTGCCTAACACAATCTCTACCTTGGGCTGTGAGAGGAGGCATTGGGTCAGTTAGATTCGATTGATAGGTCAATACTGAGCAAAAGGATTGCTTCAGACCCAAATGATGAGTGTCTGAGGACTTATCTTCTGGTGCATCCCAGATCCTGGAATACAACATCGCAAAGGTGAGGAAAAAAATATATATCTTGGATAATTCAGCACCTGGGAGACTATCCAAATTCACTAGGCAAATCTGCTTACATGAGCTAGGAACCTGCATGTCACGCCTCAGCCTGGAATCAATCATATTTCAGTAGCTGTGGTAAAATATGCAGTCACTTCCAGCTGAGACAAGTTCAGCACAGCTCAGCCAACGGGGTGGAGGCTCCCTTTTTGACTCACCTAATAGAGTTACTGCCTAAGGACCATGAGGGTCTCCATGCAATGTGCACACGAGCCATGAAGTCCAGCCAATGCTGGGAGAAGGGGTGGGGAAGATCTGTTCTTGTACTTGGCCGCCAGCTGGATGGGAAGTGCAAAATTCTGCTCCCGAGCCTGTCTCAGCTGGAAGGAACTCACTGCAGACATAATTCATCCAGACACTGTCCTCTGCAGCTTTCTGTATAAATCTCATCCCAAGGCATTTTGGAGCAGTACATAATGTAACATGACAACACTGCTGAAATCCAGTGATCTCTATCAGCATTGAGGGAAGACAGATCCTCAGGTGGTGTCAAACAGGAGCAGCACTCCTGGACTCTCAGAAAACTAGGACTCTCAGGTCCTTAAAGGCATTTAGCAAGCAGTCTGTCTCTTAAGATACTAACAGCATTTTGATGGTGTTGAGAAAACCCTTCCTACTTCTACCTGCTGCATACCTGTGAATTTACACAGCAGTCTAAGCATCGATGGCAACTCCACAGCTAACAGGATACTGGAACTTCAGCACAGCCTTGGGAAAGCTAAAGATGAGTTTGCAGGTTACACGTTCCCTTCTTCTATCTACCTCATTGGCGCAAAGAGTCATTGAACCATGACTCTTTGCACCATATACATGCATTCCTTTGTCCATTTTACATGACCTGTGAGAAGCCTCTTCTTTAGAGCCAACTCTTTGATTGCATGAGCATGCTGGTTGCCCAGCTTTTCATCAGGGTGCTAAAGAGAGAAGCAGCACAGTGCTTAAATGGTGTTGACCCTGGGGGTCTTTTTACATCTGCTGTAGATGCAGCCCTTGCACATGCTGTAAGACAGGGAAGTTGAGAAAATGACCATCTCGTACCGAGGGTGAATTCCAAAAGAGGGGAATATCTAGGTCCTACTTTAGCAAGGGGCAGGAGATCCCTCCTTCACTTCATCTTCACTTTTGAAAATATAAAATAAAGCATTGACCTCAGTAGCTCTGACAAATTAAAGTCTATTCTCATATACTCTGTAGCTTCTCAAATGCTCATCTGCAGTTCAGGTTCATTCTGTCTCACCTGATGCTAGCCATCTAAAATGTAGATATCTAGATATCTCACCTAATCAGCCAGTTCTTACTAGATTTGATGGAAGGAAAGACACTTCTAGGAGGCAATTCAACCTACCACATCTGAGTTACCACAACATAAATCAGAAAAATCCTATTTGTGGAATACAGTTACTTTTTGGGTTCATGATTAACACTGTGAAGACATACTAACTGGCTCACAGCACATTACTGGAATCAGTGGGAAATTATCAGCTTACATACTTTGTTGTATTTGGTACACAAAGCCATGGATTGGCAGTTGCATTATTTTATATATAAATAAATGAACATCCAAGTCCTCAGATTGAGTACACAGATGAATGTGTAGGAAGTCATCAGCCTCTTCTATGTCTTAGGATATCTGGAGAAGCACCACTAGTTAGTGGAGTTATGTTGATCTACACCAGCTGAAGATAAGCCCTCACTAATTTCCACAAAAAATTGCTGATTTACCCTGGTACCACCTAGCCTCTTCATGAAATGGAGATCTCCAGTGCAAGTTCTCCGTGGTCTTGCCTTGCACCATGCTAGATAAGTCAAAGTTTGATAATTCCACCATTTAAAAAAAAACTCTCCTCTACACTCTGATGTTCTAGGAAATCAGTCAGATTGCTTTCCCTGATATTTAATTGATATTCCCCTTTCTTTCCTACACCTAGTTATGTCCACTGGTACTCTGTGGAATGATTCCTCCTTGCTTTCCTTTACTATATACACCTGACAAATGTTTGAGAGCTATTATCATATCATTATTTGGCCTGGAGTAGTACTTGCTAATCTTTGCTCATCGGCATCAGTCCTTCCAGCCCTCTGGCTCTTTGAACACCCTCCAGTCTGTCAAGATCTTCCTGGCATGAGCAGGGGATGAAATACAGTAGTCCAGGTGCACGCACTCTGGAGCCATATCATCATATCAACTCAATTCAAGGGCTCAGTGCATTGGATCATGTGGGTTCTTCTTTCCCGTCACCTTGCATTTCACATTTAGGATGAAGGATGCATGTCTGTACATAGCTGATCTATTCACTTGTACGTATGTGAAGTTGTGCATGTTGACATGGCAACACTTCATAAATGCAGAGGTAGGGGCTCTACCTCCCTCTGTTTACTCACCAAGGTGACGAGAAGCAAGGTATTGGCACACAATGAATGAGATCAAGTAATTGACAAGTTCCTGCCTGCCAGCAGAGCTGCTGCAACTGTCCATGCAAGTGCTCTTAGCCTACACCAACTGGGAGGGGGGATTTATAAGCTTGTCTCTTCCTTTCACCTTGAGATTAGATTAAGTTGAGGTTATGTGTACCAGGAGGTGTTGCAGTGCTACTGGTGGCTGGTATCCTCTTGAGCCACAGCAACTATACTGCATTCAGTCACCTGAAGATAATGTTTATTTTTATTTTTATTTAATACTAAATGATATCAAATGCTTTGGTAACCCACCTGTCTTTAACTTTAGTGCAGCTGTTGTGACAGTAAATTCAAGATTATCCTATGCAACACCACAATTTATCCTTCTAGATAAGACTAACAGATCTCAATTTTCTTCTTCAACAGTAATCAGACACAGGTCTAAACCAGTAACACTGGATGACTCTTCAAAGTTAAAAGAATTTAAAGTGAATTTAAAATTGGTAACTGCTGCTAGATTACTTGTTTCTGGAAACTGCAGTCTTCCTTCATCACCACACATCCACTGGCACTATGGACTTCCATTTGCATGAACCTGAGCCAAATTAACTGAACCAAAACACTGGAGGATGGTTAATTCTTCTCACTTGTATTTCTTCCCACTGATTTCATAATCAACGATTCCCAGGATGTCCTGTTATAGCCAAAGGCTCCATGTCCAGGCTAGTAGACCTCTCAACTATCACTCCCATTACCAGGATAAATGTTCATTGCTGTACATAACTTAGATAACATTATTTTACATAATATTGCCTTTAGTTGGGAAACAGACATTCTGAAGCAAGCCTACTAATAGTTGTTCTTTTGGGAGAAATTGTATGCGCTTGCTTGAATTCTCAGGGTGGAATTCAGTTACTTAAGCATAGGTGTGTTGAGTACCTTTTGAGGTACTTTACATATCCACCTGGCTCCAGCCTGCCTTTCTGAAGCATGTGGATACCTCAGATGAGATAGAGCATACCAAATGGCACTACACACTTCTGTGTACATAACTATACTGAACCTTAAATCTCCACTGACTGCAGTGGGACTCAGACAATGAGCTTAGGCACTGATGTCTATATTGCAGAAACCCAAGTTAAAATATCTGAATCTGGAGCTCAGGAATGAATTCAACTGCCTAAATACTTCCGCATGATAGATCCTATGTGAGATACCTACACAAGGTTTACAGGTATGACATGGGACCTATGGGAGGCCTGTACCTTTCTGGAGCAGCATGTGGACTCCAGGGAAATCACAAATGGCTTTAGATACCTGTGTTCAGCCAGGTATAAAATTCTCAGTGGACATTACAGTTCCATTTGAAAATTCACTACATGCAGCATAGGACTAATGTCCTCTTTTTTTCCATGCTGAGGATTGTACCAGAAATAAGGAATCACAAAAATGAGATTACAGAAAGGGCTACCTGTGTCAGGGGAAGGAAACCTGCAGCATTATGCAAGCTATGGAAAGATACCGATTTACAAATATGCTTGGTTTGTTCATTGTTTCCCGGACTCTCAGCCTCTCTATTCATCTCTTGTGGGATCAGGTACCCAGCTACTTTGGAATTTGACCAATTTTCCTATTATTTTGGCTCAAGTGAAGACAGGAGTTGCATTCTGCAGGAAATCTCCTGTTCTCTGAGTCATCATATACGTCTTTAGAACATGTATTGAAATCACTAATGATTTACCTACATGAGACGTCATTGCATAGCAATCTGGATTATACGTATATTAAGTACTAGCTATTTCTCACTAACCCTGAAATACAGCTAGTCAACAGCACATGCATTTGAATAATCTATGTTAAATTGTTTCAAAAGTAACTCATTCTTCTTTGAAAAGGGGCAAGTCACATTTACGGTTCAATTCATCTGAGACAGCATAGTTTCTGAGACATGCTTGTGGGGTAGGCACTTATGAGACAGGACCTTTGGGAGACCTGAGCCTTTTTGGAGGGGCAGGTGGAGGCCCTTTGGATGGCACTGGACCCTTAAATGCCTGCAACAAAATTGATCCCTCAGTGTGTACTGGGAGGTGGGCTTCATTTGTCCAGCTGATGACATCAGCAATGTAGAGGTCTACATCTGAGCAAGTCATCCAGATTTCCTTTTCAGCAATGAAGAAAAACACACCCTTTTAGAGCACAGCTCAGTGGGCCCTTTCTTTTCATTTTTTTTTTTAATATCTTTAGGATGAGAAAAATCCTAGGTACCATCCATTTCTCCTCTCTGTTGACAGTAAAGGAGTCAGAATGAGATGTCTGTTGCAGATGTCTGAACAAGGATGTCCTAGAGTGCCTCCTGAAGGAGTCAGTACACAGACATCATTGCATGATAAATTCAGATCTCCACTTAGGGCTCAATCTCATGGTCAAGGTAGTGAAGCTCAAATTACAACATGCTAGTTGACCCACAGCAATCCTACATATGTGGATTCTTAGCCTACAGCAAATGCTGGTGAATGGGATTTAAATTAACCCTTTTTTATTGTGGGCAAGCAAAGTCTAATTACCTCACTTGCTGCAGGCTAGCCGTGAGCACACAGACAGTTACCAAGGGTCAGCTGATGTGTGGTAACTTGTTACACCGCAGAAACTTGATCATGAGTTTAATTTGCTATAACTTCCACACACAGGCAAACCTTTAGACCTGGATTCTAATTTCTGCTAGAGCCTCAGGCAGTACAAAATTGACTAAAAGTTGTATTAAGGAGAGGGAGCAATCACACCAATACCCCTGACATGGTGGGTATGAGACAATGTTCCTCCAAAAACTCCCATTTTACTCAAATGGAAGTATCTAACAAAGGTAAAAGTAAAAAACAAAAACAAACAAACAAAAAACTCCTGAGTGCTTTTCCAGATTAAAACATTAAGAGATACTTGTGTCACATAGCTACAAATCTCTTTCATGAGAGGTAGCCAGCATCCCTTGTAAAACATCTATCTGTAACTAGTAGAAAACAATAAAATGCATTAACTTTTTACAAATAAATTAATTTATAAATAACTTAATAGTACTCTTGCTTCTCAGCCAGGAGAATAGGAAATAAAGGTCACCAATGTCCTTATTCGTAGATGCAGTGACAGTCCAGCTAGCTCTAAGTCAGAAACACAACTTCTTTACTGTTTGCTGTTAGAAACAACATCTTTCAAGAGAGATACTGACCATTTTTTCCCCCATCCCATCTATGTTGTCTGCCCAGGTCAAAGATAGACATGTTCAACAGCAATCTCAACATAAGGAGAGACCTGCTCGTTTCACCAAGCCCAGGACAGATTATGGGGCCTGGAATAAATTCCAGCAATCGTTTGTTTTACAGACCTCCAGAGGTCAACAGGGGACAAACTCCAGACCAGATACTTAGGTTACGTGAGTTTTTTTTTTTTTTTTAATCTAGCAGTGAAAGGGATACTAGTGGTGGTTCACCGAAACCAGCCAAATTCATCTCAGAAGTAGACCTGAAACATGGCAAGGTTGAATAATTCCTTACTGGCAAAGTCTATCAAGGAAAAGGATGGATTCTCCCTCCTTCTAGACAGCTTCAGATTACAGTTGAAAGCTCTTACTATAACAGAATTTGAGTCCAATACAAGTTGTTTGGATGAGTAGGGAAAAATATGGAGAAGTCCTCAACATCATCTTAAGCAATGAGCCCATGGAGCCTTGCATCCCAGACCCACTCTCAAATGGGTCGAAAAATCAGTCACCTAATGCTGAAGTTTCTCTGGATGGGACTCTGTTCACAGACTGAGACATGCACACTTAGATGTCTGCATACAAAAATGACATGTCCAATAGGCCTAATTCTGGCTTTGCAGAATGAACTGCAGAGTTTTTTGCAATTGCACCTTATCTATACAGGACTGCAGGGGTCCCAGTCACCTCTGGGACCAAGCTCTTGGCATTTGCAAGAAAACCCTGGAAATGTTGGACCTGTGTTATGCTAAAGAGCTGAGCTGGCTACTCCCACCTTTCCTTCTGACTGCCTAAGCAATGCATATGTGTGGATTGCACTATACAAACAACCGAAAGTTTCTTAAAAGATAGGTGAAATACAATGTAAAGAGCAGGGAATAAGTGAAGGAAAAGGTGTTCAGACTAATGGAGTTACAAGAAAGTAGATGAACTCTTCAAGTAGAGAAAAATGAGGTTAATTTTGTTTAATTTTTGCAAAGCTGAAGCTTTGCATTTACTTAGAAATTAAATATTAACACTTTTGC
Organism: Anseranas semipalmata; assembly: GCA_013399115.1. NCBI lineage: Eukaryota > Metazoa > Chordata > Aves > Anseriformes > Anseranatidae > Anseranas > Anseranas semipalmata. The sequence continues at coordinate 285,871 of VXAA01002194.1, read as the reverse complement.
CATAACACTAAGAATGGGAGAGTCATAAAAAAATTGCCACAGGACTGTGAAGGAAATCAAGCCCATACTCTGCAAAGCCAAGTTAGTTGCAACATGTCTCATTTGCTCAGGATGTTCTAAGGAAATCTCACTGTTCCCAGGTTGCCTCAACTGAATGCACATCCACCAAAGCCTAACGAAATGCCAAGGTTTATGCTTATGAAATCGGTCTGGAGGCAGAGACTTTCTCACTGTAGAGGTTTGAAGCAAAGCAAGAAGGAAGCTTCCAGAGATTCATAGCTTGGTTAAAAACTTCCCTGGAGTCAGGGTTGCTATAGTGTTAGCACAATTAGATTTGGAAAAGACGTGTAGGTACTAGTAAACTTCTCAAGCCATAACACTGTGCAAGCAGCTTTCGTAGCTTCCTTAGCCACAATGACCTCATATTTCATCTCTGCACTGTAATTCCATTGGTGTGATGTTTGTCAGCTGCGGTCCCCATCCTCTAGGCTATATAGCTGTGCCAGTTCACACCATTTCAGCTTTAAACAGGTTCTCAGGGCTGCAGGACTTCTATAGATTTGCCAAAAACTCTCCATTCACCAGGGCTGAAATCTCACACATTCTCATGGCAGAAACCAATGCTCATGCCAGAGCCGATTGCCTGGAGCCTCTCTTTAGCCATCTAAAAGTTAGGAATCCAGTTGATGATATCATCTAAGCCCCCTCTGTCATCATTACAGACAGATCAGTGCCTCAGAAGGGCAAGTTGCTCTGTCCTAAGATAGGTGTCTAGGACAGGTGTGCTGAATTGACTTCTGGAGGAGTTGGTCCCTACAAAGTGAACTTACATGAAAGCTACAAACTAGTTGTTTAATTCTGAGAAGGCAGAAGTTTGTTGAAATGAATTCTACACCTCTTGTGAGCCATAAAAAATGAAAATAAAAATAAAAAAAAAAATCCAGTGTTCAGAGGGATAGGTCAATAAATTGCCTTTCAGCATGGTTAGATGGCTAGTGTGCACAGTTGGCAACTCAGCTTAGTATTTCTAAAACATCGTCAAAGTCACACTGAGCCATTGGCCAGTCACAAACTATCAGCTACCCTCTGAAGGGTGCAATGATGAAAAATTGCTTCTATATCCGCTACAAAGATAGTGCTGTCTCCACTACAGCCATAAATGAATTAGCACTTTGCACACCAGGCTGGTAACAATGCTCCAGCCCTACAGAAATACAGGAATTGCCATACTTGAGGCCAGTAACCCTTTCTGAGAGTGGCCAGAACCAGGTGCCCCAGAAGAAAATATAAGCACCCTACACAGGACATTGGTGGTATATTATTTCCTTGCATGGATCTCATTCTGATCTTCCATAACCAGAGGTCACCTTAAGTGCAGAAGTAAAAGGTTTTAGCTCTCCCTAAAAATACTTGTTGTCAGTCCTGAATATCTGCAATATCTCTGGAAATATTCTCTTGAAAATCCTCTTGAATCTTGTTAAGTTGTTGGACTCATTAACATCCTGTTGTTTGCCCCAGAACTAAAACCTGGCAGATTCTGCTTCCACCTCGGACAGATTATAAAACTCATTTTCCCTGGGAAAGGAGGTCATTTTCAATTATTTCCAAAAATAGACCTGCCTTCCCATTCAGTTTTCATTTTTTAATGGTAGGCTTTTTCTCTTCTGAAAGTAACTCTGCAAAGGAGTATCTACTTTAGTTTCTATATGTGCCTAAATTGGAAGAATTGTGCTGCTTGCACCAGAGAGGATTTGGGTCTTTTACCTCTTATTTCCAGGCAATATCACCAAGGAATTTCAAGGACCTAACAAACACTTAAGAATTCTCATCAACCACTCTTAAAATAGGGATAAAAACCTTCCAGACACTAACTAGCATCACATCAATGACATCTGTTGGGTGTTCAGGCACTCAGTCATACCTCCCAACTTTAGCTGTCTAAAAGCTAGGTGTTTAGGCTGTTTCTAGAGTGGATGAAGAAAGATAGGCAACTCCAGACAGTGATTCATCACATCCACCAAAGATACCTATCTCAGGAAGGATGAATCGCCTTCAGAGGATGCCCATCTTTCTAGAGGGAGGTAAGATGATTTGCTTAGATATTTAAGCATTACATAGCTAAAATTAAGTGAGTGAATTCCATCCACAGAGGTCTGTTAGGGGAGTGTGCTGTTCAACCAATAGAGAGTACGGATACAACCCTTCTGTGCTTGGAAACAAAAGGTGTCCTCATACTTCCTGAGCAAGCCCTATTTTCAAACGAGGCTGTCCCATGTTGGTGGAATGCTACCTCAAAGATGAATTGAATCTTCCTAATTGAACTTGAAAAGAGGTGCCTCAAGATAGCTTGAGTCAGCCAGCCTTTGGGGTCATCATGAGACAAGGTCCCACCCCATAAGCAAGTGTTTTTGACTGGAATGTTGAATCCAGTTCCTGGAACATTTTAAGGGCATTTTCTCTTGTCCACTCAGTTGAACCCATGCACAGTTACACTCAGCCTGCTCCCAGGCACCGCTGTCCATCTCTGTAACCTCATAAGGCTCCCAGACCAGCATGCCAGGAACTGAAATCAAGGTCTTCTCTTGGAGCTGCTGCTATCCTTTGTGGCCATTTCCCAGACCTATGGGAAGTGCATGAAAAAGTGCTGAGCACCCACTGACTTCAAGGCAACCTGCAAGCACTGCTCATCTCACAACCACACCACATTTTCTTCACAGGGCTAAATAGTGTTTTATATGCCTAACTTCATATCTCCACATGTTTAAACCTCCTCAGGGCTCAGGGGCTGGCTGTGAGAAATGGGGATATTAACATTATGTCAGTGCCCAGAAAGTCTCTGACTACAAAACAGGCAGAGCTTGTGAGGCGTTAGTAGACTATCTGCCCATGTTGGTTAGAGCTGGCTGCAGGGCTCTCAGGTGGAGCTGCTTTCTGCCAAACAGTGCACTGGAGTCAAACTCAGCAAATCATTTCTGGCAAACCAAAAATGCATTAAAATAATTACAATTGGAAATGTAGAAATGACAGATTTGGGGATTTGGTAAAACAGAAGAGTTTGTTTTTTTCTTATCCAGGATGAATTCTCAAGGGTGCTGATGTTAGAGGCACAGAATCAAGTTACTGGGAGTCAAACTGGGGTGTGAGCCATGAGAACACCCGTGCGAATATTCTTACCCCCTGGTATATATGAACCATCTTGCATTTGTTGCAGGGTAAGAGCATTCACACGGGCAGTTACCACAGAAAAACTGGCATCTCTTTAGTTCACACCCTAACTTACCTCGTGGTAATTTGTTCATGTGCCCATCCCCTAAGGTGCCATTCCCAAAGTGAAGTTAGAGGATGCAATGTCCCCTTTATACTCATAGTCAGCAGCTATACCCATAGTCAGTGGTTAGGGCACTCACACATGGTATGGGAAAAAGAGCTTCATAAGTTTCCTCTGCTTGATTTGAAGCAGAATTTTGAACCCAAGTTTCTTAAATCTCAACAGCACACCCTAACCAACAGATTATTCTGTTCCACAGAACTTCTAAATCAATTATTCACATTGATTGAGTCTTGGCCAACACTGCAGACTCAGCCAGAAACCTGTGGAGCTCAGAGAAGAAGCTCTCAACTTAACACCAATAGTATCTGAGACCTGGCTGCAGATCAGGATAGGTACTATATAGATGCATTTTGCAAATGCTGAAGCCCATTAGGATATACACAAAAGTTCTTGCAATGCTGCCTTTGCATGCCCCGAAACCCCATCCAGCTCCTAGCCAAGTTTTGCTACATGTTGTCAGATATATACAAGCCTTAACTGGGTTCCTTCTCTCTCCTGCAATGGGATAGGAGATGGGACTGAGAGATATGCTTATAATTTACATACATTATTAGTATATGTCCCTGATAGCATGTATAATAATGTGCTATGCATCAGCCCAACACAGGAAAGACTCTCCCTGCTCTTGGGCTTGATCTCAACCTGTGTGACCCAGCTTAATGCCTGTGCATAGAGAATGAACAGAAATGCTCAGATATTTAGGATAAATACAAGGCTAAGTAGCACCTCCCTGGCCCAGAATCAAAGTATGAAACAATTTGCAGGATCAAGACCTACAAGAATTGAGAGTCTAAGACATAAGGCAAAAAGATTGCTCCAAAGTCTGTTAAAGTCAAGACATGATTTCCCTTGACTTTGACCCGTCTTTGGATTAGAAGCTAAGGCTGGGCAGAGAGATATATGCACATATTTATCTATGCATGTATGTAATATGTATTATACATGTATATAATCACAGAACCACAGAACCACAGAATGGTTGATGTTGGAAGGGACCTCTAGAGATCATCTAGTCCAACCCCCTGCCAAGCAGGGTCACCTAGAGCATGTTGCACACATCTTCTATCATTTTAGATCCTCTCCAAAAAGTCCTCAAAGAAATTATTAACTGGACTTTTCGAGGAGATGTCACTGCTAATACATTTCCACCAGAGTGATGGGTGCATCTCTGCGGCTGTCCTGCTCCTGTGCTCACAACACACAATCTGGCTGTTCACTTCACACAAACTCTTTGACAATCTCACTCACTGTATCTTGTGACCCCCTGCCAAAACACTTGCAATGCACAGCTCTGCAGTCAGGTTCCTCCCCAGAGAGAGAGACAAGCGATATGTGCTGTCATGCTGTGGGAGACCAGCGGTGGCTGGGAAGCATGGGACTTCAAAAAGTGGAACCCTCCACTCTCCTTGAACCTTATGAGAAAGTTCATTCACTTCATCTCTTCCTCAGTCATACGGCGCAATACATCTATCAAGAGATTGATGGTATGGCCGACTCCATTTTCTCCTTCCTCTCCAAAATTACATGGTCAAAATTAGAAGGAAAGGAGAAGAAACAGGAGATGAATGGATGAAAACAAATACAGAGCAAAGAATTATTCTGTGGGTAGTGAAACATGTGAGCACTGACTTCTCTGTCCTCCTGTCTGGATTTCTGATGTCCAGGGAAAATTGCATGCACATATGTATGCATGCATATTCATATTCATATTCATATGCATGCTTACATGCACACACACTGCAGCCTCTCTCTCTGCAAGTCACATCTCTCCTCCAGTTAGCTGCCCATTTCTGTGAGACTTGTGCTTATCCAATATCTCCTAGAACCTCTGCCAAACAAAGCTCACTTGGCTGATGGCTTCAAATGTCATTAGGGAGACAAGCACACAGGCAGCTGGACGGCTTAACCCTTGGCTCCTGTAGAAATCAGCTGTAAGAGATGGAGCAGAGGAGTAAGGTGCCTGAGAGCCCTTCCATGAGTCCCTCCCCACTCCCAGCCTGCCAGCCCCTCCAGTGCCATGAAGCACATGCCCTGAAGGACTTCTGTCCCCTTGCACAAGCTCTCCGCTTATAATTACACCTTTGCATTTTAAACAAAGTTTGGAAGGGCCTGAATTTCACAGAGAAAAGGGACAACATTGGCTGAAAATTACACAAATTACACCTGACATGTCTATATCTATTCTCTCCTAATATTAATAATAAAGTCTGACTTAGCATAGTAGTGCCTGAGGCTAAGATCATGCCTAACTTAACAACCAGCCAGTTTTAATAGCAAAACCTATGCACAGACCTGAAATGTAGGCAGTTTAAAGGGATGTTCACATCGCCTCTATCACTCTTCCACTATATTGATGCCACCATATTCTTTCGGGATCAAAGAAAATCCCAGGAATCTTTCCTGACATCTTTAAGATCAAGGAAATTTAAGATAAGCCAAACTCTTCCGCATTCACAGTAACAGAAACAGTCTGGGAATTTGAGGACTAGACCGCACAAGTGTGTGAAGAAATTTGTACAGATCTTAGCAAGGTCAGCAGAAACATAGAAATCTCAAACTCACTTAAAAGATCCATATATATGTATATATATATTTTTAAACATAAAACCTTAATTGCCTTCCATGTTCTCCAAATGGAGGGTTCATGTGTTTAAGCTCTTAGAAACATGACACTCACTAATGCATTTAAACGGAAAAGATACGAAAAAAAATCAAAGCTAATTCCTAAACACCAGGTACCCACAGGCTCAGGAGAAGACAGTGTTAGTTGGTGACTCTTGCTGTAGTGATTTCAGAATTGTGATTGGCCTTGAGGATGGTATCTGTCACAGTGCATCTACTTGGTAGTTCATTACCAGTTCCAAATGTCAGTCCAAATGACTATTTCTTTGACCAATAATACCTCTGCAACAGTGCCTTTTTTTTTTTTTTAATCAACTTTTGCCTCATAGGCTAACACCACAGAAAACCAAAAATGACAGAGTTTTACAGAAATACAAACTCCTTGTGCATGGGATCCCACAGCTGTGGTGCATATGAGTCTAAGGAATTGAGAATGACAGTGCTTGAGCACTGGGCCTAACCTTATTCATTTAAAGTCAGGCACGCAGGTAGTCATCTTGGCTCTCTTGATCACCAACATAGAGAGATCGGCTGCTACAGAGAGAGTCATTGCATCCTAAGATTGGCATCACAGATAGGTCTAATGAATCACATTGAGGAAGTGTCAGTTTTCATTCATTGACTAGAAAGGGAACTTAAATGACTACTTTAGATGAAGTGTCCAGCTCTGAGATGGAGTACGACAAATCCTGCTCAGCATGGCTGCAGTGTGTGTTAGGGTTATGAGCATCTCTACAGTACAGTGAACAAGCATAAGCTCTTCACTCGTGGTTTCTGTCATACTGACTCACAAGTGTCTAGCTGCCCTGGCTGTTATCCTCACTCCAACGTTTTTGGAAAGAGTGAGTCAAAGGTAAGTCCAGCACAGCTCTTCTTCCAATACCTCAGGCTCTGCTCAATGACCCCATGCTGTACATTGAAATGGGATATGTGCAGCCTGCCTCTGCTAGAGACTATAGGAAACTGTCTTTCCCGTTTTTTTTTTTTTTTTTTTTNTTTTTTTTTTTTTTCCAGCTGATTCACATCCATCCAGGTCACCAAGCTATTTGTTTAGGCTTGTGTAGGGAAGAGAAGGGATATGACCAGAAGTCTCATGTCCTAAGGATGTGTTTTATCCCCTGGGTCATCTTCTTCCCCTGGTTTATCACAGTCTACAACTCATTAGATAGTCAAGGTCTTGCATAGTGTCTTAACCTTCTTATACTAAAGATGGCGAAACTGGGCTCTTCCGTGCAAGAATCCAAATGGAAGGCTGTACTGGCCTACACACAATCTGTTCGTGGAAACTGAGTGCAGTCCAGAAGTTCTCGATTTATTCTAGATGAGTACCAATGCTGGAGGCAATAGGAGCTACCACTAGCAGCACTGTTGGTGGCAGACACAACAGTCAGGTTAGCTGAGATGCGTCTGTGGCTCTAAATATATGCCAGACTATATAACCCTTGAATTAGTTTCCATACAACAATTTGGAGAGTCTTCTGGTAGATATTGCTGTTTACTTGTAATTTTAGTGGAGCTGTTGGAAAGCTGCGCTGACAACACACTGCCTCATATTATGACTGAACTTGAACATTTCATCCACCAGGAGACTGAGACACATTGCATCAGCAGGACAGATGGACTCACTGCTCGTTTCTATCACAGACTTCCCATATGCCTGTGGGCAAGTTGCACCAAGGATTTCAGCGGCCACTGAATTAGCATTTCCCTGTCTGATTCCCAATCTTCTGCTAATGTGTCTTATCTATTCTCTTTCAACTCGGTTGTTTGCCCCATCTGTCTGGACCATATTACTCTTTCAGGCAAGAACTCATTCCCACTGCGCCCTTGGTCTCCTGTTGTTAGTGACTTTTAAGTTTTGCAATCAATCCACTAATATCCATGACCTGTCCTGTTAGAAAAACACTGTGATCCTGTAAGCTCCTTCCTCATCCAGTGATATTATTGTTAGTAAAGACTCAGTGCTAACTACCTCTTATATCCACTGCTTCTTCAGAACTGTGATTTAGGTATATTTAATCCAGCCTGTGGTACATGAGATGATTTCTGGGTTGAATAAGTTAATGATGGTAGAATTTGTGCCCATTATTGCAAACCCACAGTAAGATGCATCTCAACCAACCTATGGTGCCCAATAGTTAGTTAAACCTGCGCTGCTCACCTTCTGTTCTTTCTATGTCATGTGAAGAGAAATGAGCACTTCAACAAAAGCAGCAAAGCTAACCCACTTGCTCTCCCATTCAGAATGAGTTAAAGGTATTCATGGACCAGTCACTGTAATCCACTGACAAGGGGCAGCCCAATAAAATCAGTTAATTGATCAGGTTGCAGCAATGCACTCAGTAAGTTTAAGACATAAAACAAGAGGTATGTTTGTAAATAGACATGCACTTCACTTCTGTCCTTTTCCACTTAGCCTCTTAATGTTTTGTCTGAGCACTTCCACCAGCACATCTTTCCACATGGTAGCCAAACCATGCCTCTGCTAACGGTGCAGCAAAACAGCTTTCAAACCCTGGAAATCAGACTGCCACTTTCTATCTCCATAGATTACACTATTTGTAAATGAGAGTGTATTGAGGCCTTGAAAAATATCAGCACACTTTGTCCAAGAGAGCTGGTGAATGGGCTAGGCTGGACTGGCTTTCCTAGTCCACTCAGAAGGCAGGATCCCTTACTACTAGAAAAAAAAAAAAAAA
>VXAA01002194.1:266826-277214 GCA_013399115.1 Anseranas semipalmata | reverse complement strand
AAAAAAAGAAAGAAAAAAGGATGTATCAACACATGCATTAAAACACCTTTAGACCATATTCCTAGCATCTGCACATCAGAAGGGCATTGTTCCCAGGGCCTCCAGAATGTCTCTCGACCACCATTACAAAGCCAACACACAAGGACAGACAGCACCCATATGGTACACAGGGTCAAGTTAGGTAGCCAGTTCTACTGGACAGGATTGGTAAGGCAAAGTCTTTCACAACAAGTGCATCAGGACTGCTTTTTCCACAGAAGAATGTGACAGAAAAATAATACTTCATAAGAAATTCTTTCAAATACCTTTCTGAGATATGGGAATTTTGCTCAGCTCTTTTATACATGTGTGGAATACAACACCAGGACTTCAAGTGACATATTTTTAAAGGTATTTCAGTCTCTAAAGATGTAAAGAAATGCCTACTGGGATTTTCAAAAGGGTCTTCTAATGGAAGTATCCTCTTAATATTCGACATGTCTAGGTAGATCATTGAATGCCAAGATGTTCCTAGCTTTCAGGAGTGTATTCAAAGAAAAAAAAAAAAAAAGCATCTGAATTCATCTATCTAAAACAAGATATGTTTGTCTGACCTCATCATCCAGGATCCCATTGCAGGCAATGGTGAGAAAACTGGCACAGCTGAGGAGTGATTCATCCCATCCGAAAGAAAATGTCTAACATACCTCGGATGAGTTGCATCCTATTTCTAGCCAATAACTCTAAAGGAAACTTGGCTAGAGACTGCTAAAGTGCAAAGATGGTTCTCTCTCCAGAAGGGATAGGAATCAAATCTGGATCTCCCAGAAACCAGCATTAACCAGATTTTATGCCTCTAAAGGAACGATGGGTCTCCCAGTAAATTCTCCAAACCTTATCTGACACCCAGTGGTGTTTCCCCACTCTTCACTAGGCTTTGGAGAGGACCTCACCTGTCCAGCAAGAGCTTAAACCACTTCTTCCCAGTCTTGTAAAAAAATGGAAATGCTCCCTTAAGTGTGTCCCTCATCCTGCGAGGATTTAGAGTTGCTTTCTGTCATGCCACACAACACTGTCTAGCAACAGGCTCTATTGTTGTTCTTTTGGGGGCAGAGGGACAAACTTAAGGGTGGGCTTGGCAACTCCTCAAGGAGTTTCATTCCTGCCTTCCCACCCCTTAGCAAATATCTCTGTTAGACAAGGTGCACTCTTTTGGTAGCAGAAGAAATTCCTGCTCTGCTCAATGCTGTTTGGTTTCATCTCACAGGCTTGGCTATAGCAGAGATGGTCTCTGCCTTTTCTCACTCCTCTGTCCCACAGTGGGGTTCTGTCGAATAACAACAAATTCCTTGGAAATCTGACTTTGCTTAACCTCTGCAATAAAAACTGCATCTTCCAAAAGAGATGTAGAGGGAATATGAAACTGGAAAAGTGAAATTCAGAGGTATAGACTGGGAAAAGAGAAAGGATTTTGTTTCAGAGAACTGAAAATAAAACAAAGTCAGAGAAACTCTTTGAAATGCAGATACAACTTTTGCATCTTTTGGAGTGATGGTGTCCTCTGCTGAGACACCTGTCATGATGGGGAAGCAAGAAAGCTATTTTGAGTATTATTTTTTAAGTTTTGAGATGACTTTCTATGACAAGCTTGCATCAATGACTTGTGGATGTGGTTGGAGGGTGGTGGGAGACTGTGGATGCGTTTGGCAGCTGAGGATAAGGAGGATGAGGAAGATGTATTTGTGCTCTGGAGTGTGGTGGATTAGAGGCAGGATTAAATGTGTCACAGAGAAAGCTGCAAAACTCTCAAGATGCTTTCAGCAATGATGCTGAGACATGACAAAACATAAGATTTTGTGCATTTGCTGAGGAGAGGGGTGGTCTAGAGGATTTTAGCACCAGCCTGGATGGCATGCACATTCATGCAAAAGCACAGTATGATCATGCCATGGATGCACACATTCCAGTACACCAATAAGCACTGTGCATTAAAGAGCTTGTTAAAATACAGGCAGAATATGGAGAAAAAGTCCATGACTTGATTTTAGCCATGTTTTAGCCAGGCAATGGGAATGAAAAATTGAGCTCATATTTTAACAGCTAGGAAATAGGCAAATAGGCAAACTCCCAAAAGGGAATCCCTGTCTTGGGAATAATCTGACTAAACCTGGATGCCAGTGGTGGAGATGTCTCTGAGCTGGTTGCCTCAGCTCCTCCGTAGTCACGAGGGTTTAACCATCAGAAGGTGCCCATTTCTCTCCATCAACAAATGGAGCCAAGAGCACCTGGCTCGGATGGAGACATCCAAACTACAGACACGTCATGGATAAAATGAATTCCACCCTGAGGCTTCGCACAGTTGCTTGCAGACAGACATCAAGAGACACTGAGATGCCCTAGGGTTTTCTTGACTGGCTTCCATCTGCTGCTTGAAAAGGAGCAGGACATTGGTGCATCTTATATGATCCCCACCAGCCCGGTGAGGACAGCCAGGATTCCATCAGGCATCTTAACTGGAAATACATGTCTGTGTATGTATGGGCACATGATGGAAACCCAGGTATCTTCATTTTGAAGTTAGATGCCTTTCCTGCAAGACATGTTTAAACTGAAAACTAGAATTGATGCATGGGGACAAAGCAAGCTTCCATAACTTTGATGGACATGAGGTCAGGCTAGAAATGTGGGGATCTCCCGTGATGCAAGCTTGAGGAGCCCCTGAGGCACTCCATGGGCCTCCTAGGCAAACCTGACTTCCTCCATGGAAGAGGAGAAGTGGCCATCCCAGATACCTGGGACGCCTTGTGAGGCCTGTGGTGTGAGAGGGGAACCAGCCCACACACTGGGGTGTAATCTCGCTCAGAGTGTGCAAAGATGCAATAAGAGAAAAGCATTCCACACCAATACAATGCGGGAGGAGGAATAAGCACGTTGGAAAAGAATAACAGCATCCCTGCTAAGAATTACCAGTATATCATAAAAAGCATAACTATTATTGATACCAGAACAGGAACTATGATGAGGAGACCGAAGGCGCCTTGAACTCCTTTGATGGCCCGGGCTCTACAAATGCAAAGTGCTCTCTGGGTATCAGCAACATCCAAGTGGGAAGGGGACTGCGAATATGCAGGTGACAAGCAAGGAGAAGAGACAAACAATGTCTTTGTGATGCATAACGCTCTCCCCTGGTTTAAAGGCCTTTTTTAAAAGCAGTGCCCTATGTTAAGAGTTCAGAACAAACGAGTTAATGTATTGGTTCCTTTTCCCTCCCCTTGTTTTTTGCAAGCACTGGTAGAATTTGGAGTGAACCGGTGATCTGCTGAATTTTGACATGTTATGCTAAGGTTATAACAGGATTCAAAGCAAACTGTGCCACTTTTAAAGGGTCAGAAGGGAAGAAAATCAGTATGAGTGACCCAGGCTAGACAGAAACATTTGGCACAGACAGTGTCAGGAGCAGCTTTTCTGCAGGACGAACCCTGTTCCTGACTCAGCAAAGCCCTGATATGTCATGGGAGGGCTCCTGCCCTTACAGACTTCCCTGGATACTCACCTCCGTTCAGTATGAATCCCCACTGAACTGTCTTGGATCTTATGGCCCTGGACCTTCATTTAGCAGTGTCAGCAAAGCAGAGCTGGGTTCAGTGAGACGGGATGGAAACAGCTCTTGCTGCGGCCTCAGGGCTATGCCCTGTCCAGCCTTACCTGAGCATGCAGACAAGACATGTACGCTCTGTCCCATACTCGTCCCTCTCCTAGTTCTCCTTCTTATCCACTATATTTCAGTTTTTTTTTGACTGGCACTGTCACCTTGGCACCAGCCCCAGCTGTCTGGGCAGAAAGCACGAAGCTCCACATTACCCGAAGACATTGGGTGCCTATTTTGGGCCTAGGAAGTTTTTCTCTGTCTTTGCAGTGAAGGTCTCCAGACCTCCTGCACGCTTCTCCTCTCCTCCACCAGGCTCTGTGGGGTTTCTTTTGGGATCCGGAGCAAGCACATGAGCCCATTCCTGCTCCAGTAAGGAAATGTTGACATGGATTTTGGTGGGAGCAGGACCTATCCATCCCTGCTCGCAGAAGGCCCTGGGGATGAGACCATGCGCTCAGCACACAGTCACTGCATAAAACCCAGCTGTCCAAACGGAGCGCTTGTGACTCAGGGCCCAGAGGATTCCCCCTGTGACACACTTGTGCAATGCTTGTTAAGTGCTGTCATTATGTCCAATAAAGTCCTCTGAAACGCGGCTGGGTTATTTGAATCATGCACTCAAGGAACACAAGTAGGGGCACTTTTCCCTAAGGAATGCCGGTGCTGAGTGAGGGGGAAGCGGGTGCATCGACACATGGTTGTCCTGTTGAGCTTTTCTCACCCTTCTGTAAATGCAAAGCAAAAACATCTGCTCCTGGCAAGGTCTAGCACAGAACAGCATCCTTCCTCTGCTGCTTTGATAAGCAGCAAAGCACCAGTGAGGCGGTAAGAGGTGCACAGACTGACAGTCCCTGTCTGGAAGAGCAGAAGTGATGTGGCAGCATTGCTGCGGGGCTGGAGCTGAATTGGCTCGTCCTGGTTGCAGGAAGAGGGATGTGAGAAGGAAGGGGATCCCATGGATTTGGGATGGAGACACCAGCCCTCTTTCTCCTGGTACCTCCAGGGCAAGAGCAGCAATCTTTGGCTTTCCTTACCTAGGAGAGACCACAGACTCAGAGCAAGAGCCAAGATTCCTCCAGCCTGACCCTTTAGAGGGATCAGTTAAAATGGCTTTTTTGGCAAACAGAAAGCAGGGGCAATGGCCATTTCCCAGGCCTAGCTTTACAGCTGAATATGGAAAAAGAAATGCCATGTGCACAGGTGCAATGTTCCATCAAAGCGGCACAGGAGCTCAGAGGGGAGAATAGGACCCATCTATTTCATTAATGTCTGCTGCCCCAAAGCAATCACCTCTTTACCCTGCCTAATGCTGTGCACTGCAATATCACCCACAGACCTGGAACCTCTGTAGAAATGTCTTTATAAAGAAGAAGAAAAGACCTGCCTTCCCTCAGTGAACCAGACAACCAAGTGTCTTGGTGCTACAACCAGCCCTGCTGCAGGGCTCATTGTATGGCTCATGATAAGGCCTTTAAATTCTTCTGCCTCTGCTTACCCATCTGTAAAATGGGAATAAAAATCATCCTCTTCCTTCCTGGGCACTTATCAGTGCTTAAGCCATGTTAGTAAGTGCTCCATGGTTTTCAGGTGAGATCTCTTAGAGGTGTTCAAAGGTATGTAAAGGACATGTTTTGCCTCTGGGGCTATCTGTAAAAGGCTAGGTAGCAAAATACTTCACTTTTCTTTATTCTTTGTTAGAAAAGGCTTGCTTGTTTGAACCTATGCTTTGGTTCAATGCTTTGAATATCAAGTTGCTGGGTTTTAGGTTGTCAGCTGATAAAATCCTCTTGAAATTAAAAAGAAAAAAACGGTGAGTGTATCAGGACAACACAATTTGATAAAATTAGACTAAAATCCAAGTGAGTAGATGAGGGCTCTTGTTTAGCACACGCTGTGATCTCTGGGAGTATCCTAGCCCTTCCCATATTTGAAACAAGGGTAATGTTCTTGATAGGACCTTGCAAAATTTTCAGTTCTTGCCATGACAGAGGCTTGTATGATCTTGCTCCAGTCACTCAATCTCACTAGCACAACTCCTCCATTCCTGGACTATGCTAGAGACAACATAAATACCATTAGAGTCTGCTTCTGCAGTACCACCATGAAAAAATGGAGATGGCAAGATATTTCCCTTTCCTTTTGCACACTACACCCCAAGTATAGACCCCACAAAAGGTGTTTCCTACTGCTTATGTTGATGCAGAAAGGTCCCCTCGATCCAACTGCCCACTATCCCCATTGCTGCTTGGGTGCAATCACCCATGCTGTGCTGAGGAAACTCCAATCTGGTGGGAGGGTTGGTATTTGAGAATAGGCTAAAGCATCATTCTGTGATTACACACTGCCTGGCAAAACAGGGCCATGTAACATATTGTTGTAACATAGATATTATATATAGAAAGGTAATTCCCAAACCTTGGGGCAAGCGTGGGAGAGGGCAGCATGTATGGGGTTGCACCACATACAGCTGAAATGCAGCCACCTCTGCAGAGGAGCATAACAGCTGTTTAACATCGTACTGCAACCAGCAGCAGAGGAAATGAAGATGAAAGCCATTGCTCGGAAATGTCAAAATTCCCATCTCCAGTTAATCAAGCAGAGGAGGAACGGGCACATGCAATTCAAGTTTTTGAGCTCTAGAGATTGCTTTAGGAGCTCTGAAGTCAACATGCATGGCTGACGCTGTCCCTTGGGTGACCTTCCACTGCTCTGCTTCCCTCCTGGCTAACGAGGAATGATCATCTCTCACTTAACGTACAAACTCTCTGCCAAACCTAAGCTTCGGTTTCTCAAGTGCAGAGGCTGCCAAGACTCAGCTTGGTTCTCTAGGATTTGCAATGAAAGGAGAATTGGGTTTCTCATGGGATCCAGAACCCAGCTTGGCTTTCATCCACCCCAGTGCAAATCAGGGGCTGTTCCCCCCACCCCAAGATGGACAGATGCCAGGAGATACCTGAAACATGGCACAAGGCAGGACTTCATCTGCACACTGCTTTTATTGCAGTGATGCCATCAAACTCTGACAGGGACACATTCAGCTGTTGAACCTGAATATTGCTGGAGTAATGCCACCAGGTTACTTGTCTTTCTATTGGCGAGGCTGCCCTCCCACCCTGCTCCCATGCACTTACATTTCCTAAATCACAAGAAATAGGGATGGAAAGATCCATTAGATCACTTTTTCCGACCTTCATGGGCTGTAAAGTGGCTACTGTAGAACATCAACAGCTCTGGCCAACCTCATCCCACATGGATGATTCAACCAATAGTGCTTCTGTTACTAGTCTTGGAGAATAAGCAATAAGAAGCTAAAATCGGTGCAAAAAGAGGTCGTAGCCAGGAAAATATTTCTAACACACATTCTTCATATCCACTTTCCAGATGCTGGCCTGGCATCTCCAGTGACACTGCTTTCATTCTGCTGCCAGCAGTGGTTGCTCATCTCCTTACCCGGTTCATTATGGGGCCAGTCTCGTCCCACCCCACTTAGGAAGTGATACATGTGTTACAGAGAGCAGCAGATTAGACAAGAGCTCCACCAGCTCTCACCCATCAAGCCCTCGTGGTACTTTTTTCTTTCCTGATGCCACTTCTCATGTGCAGTACCTCCAGTGCACCCCAGCCAGACCACACCGCATCATCCCTGTCCTATCAAACCTCCAGGCACGGGTGCAAGAGCAGCATAAACCACAGTTCATAAAACTTCCGTAAAATTTTACGTCAAATCCCATAGGGGCAGCTATGTCTTCTCCCCATGTCTCCATCACATCCTGTCCTTCTCCACATTGCACACCCCACTGGGGGAAAGCAGACAGGCCAGGAGGGGCGAGGGTGGCCCCTCATGCTGGGTCTCTCAGGGACAAGGGAAGGGATTTTGCCCAGTTCTGTGGAGCCTTGCTCCGCTGCAGATCAGCCAGGCGTCGGCCCAAGATCCAGACATTGCAGCTGGATCTCAGGGCTGGATCTCACGTGCTGCTGCACTTTCCTTGGCTACCCCCGGCTGGGGAACATCACACGAGCCTCCCTGGAGACCAGTGGGGCAGGAGAAGGGACACACATCACTGAACAAAAGGGCACCTGCGTACCAAGTCCCACCCGGTGACCATCTCCCCCGCTGCGGCGTCCTCCTCCAGCCCTTCTCCATGTGCACGCTTCAACCACTCAGCATGCACCGAGCTGCCTCGTGCCTCAGGAAGAGCAATATCTGAGATGCCAGCTGGCAGGATTCTGCCATGGCGAGGAGCTCTGCCCGCACTTCTGATTCTGCCCAGAGATCTCCTCCCGCGGTCACCATCTCCCCTCGCACCAGCCTCCGGGCTGCCAGGGCACACATCCCCAGCACTGCAGCTCATCTTCAGTGCTGATTTTTCTTCCTAAATCAAACCCCTCTCCCTCCTGACCTATTTCTCTCTGACTGTACGCAGACCAAGTCCAGCCTCATGCCACTGATTAAAAAAGAAAATAAAATGCTTTTTCCATTGCGTGCAGCCAGCCAGCCAGGCAAGGCAATGCAAGTTAGCTGGGAAAAGTTGTAGTTCTCTTCATGCTGCCACTGTGACACCGCTCGTGCCCCAGATCCCACCAGGACAGGGGACATCTAATCCTCTCTGCTCATGAATTCTGCTTCTGAATTTCTTAATTTTCCTTCCTTCACCAACTGTGCTCTCTCTTCTTTTTTAAAAACAAACAAATGAACAGCACTAACATTTGGTAAAAAAAACAAACAAAAAAAAAAAAAACCAAACACTGTTTTTTGCTATTAATCTGACACGCTGGATGCAGAAAAGCCTGCTGCTGCTACCAGCGGCTGCTTTAGGTCACACAGTGCAATGCTTTGCTGCGTTGGAGAAGGTCCTGTGGGGCTACTGTGCCGCAGTAAATCACACCAGCATGTCCCTACAAACTTGTCACATCAGTCCCAATAGCAACCTGCACCCTCTTCTTTTATTACTTTTAAATAATTATTTTCAAAGCCTATTTCATCCCTTTCTGTAAACACATTATTTGGAGATTTTCATTTCTGAGATGCTCCCGTAACTTTTTCCCCCATCGTTGCTGAAAGGATGCTGACAGAGCACAAGAGCACCGCTGCTCCGGGGGATCTTTTCCCTTTTTTTTTTTCCCACATTTTTTTTTTCCTTATTCTATTTTTTTTTTTAATGTACCATGCATCTGGGGCTGTGCAGAGCCCACCCAACACTGCACAGCTAGATTTTAAACAGGTGCCCCTATGCCATGGTGGGAACAGCAATATATCCAGCGCAGCCAAGGAAGGAGCTCTGTTTGGAGGCAATTACAGTAACAGATACATGCCCACTTGCTCCCCCTGACAAATACACGCTTGGTGTTTCCCCTAATTTCTTCCCTTTGGGAGAATAATTAACCAAGCCCTACAGGAAAGTATCGTTTCTTAGTCCCTGCTTTTGCTCAGATTGTCTTGAAGCTGAAAGCAGAGTAAGTATCCATAGCTCTGTGTGCATTACGGTGGGTTTATGTTTTAATTAGAAACTATTATTCACTGGGAGCACAATTTGGGGATGGTAAATTACAGATTTTCTGCTCCAAGCAGTCAAGTAGCTATGAGCAGATGTAGGGGAGGCTTTAAACCGAGAGGTTTGAGATGAGATGTCTGCTGTTTGCACTATCAGACTAGAAAATTTCTGGCCCTGTCTCCCCCTCTTCAGTCCCTTCCAAAAAAAAGAACAAAATGAAATTAAAATAAAATAAAGAAGCAAGATTGGTTTGCTAAACCATCTAGGTGGGAGGCATGCTGTCCTTGTAGAGTGTGATCTTGACTAAGAGAAAAGGAGCTGCGCTCCCAAGGCTGTGATGTGCACAGGGAGCGTCGGGGGGACCCCGTGCTGGCCCTCCGGCCCCTGGATGTCCCCTCTGGATGTCCGGAGCGGGCCCCCAGAGCTGGCCAGGGGGTTCCTGTGGGGTTATACCTTGCTTGAGGATAAATAAAGAGGGAAAGGGGTGTGTGTTGGGGGGGAATTTAGGCAGCCAACGTAACAGCGCCCGGCCTCTCCTCCGACTCCCCCACCCCAATCAAAACCTCCTTTGCATTTCCATGGCCTGAGGGGGCTTGCTCTCTGCAAAATAAACGTCTCAAACCGCTGGTTGGCACCAAGGGAAAGAAGGAAAGGGGGAAAAGAAAAGAAAAAAAAAAAAAACAAAACAGAAAACCAAAGAAACATCAGCGCTGTGCCCCCCTGCACACACCTGCTGCCCGGCTTGGAAGCAGGGCTGCGGCCCCCTCCCCAGCGCCGGGCACCGCTGCGGGTCGGGAGCGCGGGGCCGGGAGCGGGGCTCTGCCCTCCTCTCCCCTCGGTGGGTGACAGGGGAATATTTATGTCGGTATTGGAGGAATGCGCTTCCTTCTCCAATCAGGAATGCAACCGGAGTTTCTAATTATAAGTTAGATCGTGGCTGGGAATAAAAGATTGCTTTTTAATGACTCCCGTCCAGGTGCTCTTTCTGCCTGTCTTCCCAAGAACACATTTGCATTTTATTGCCTTTCTCCCATCCCAGCGAATTCCCTGCTTTCAGACATACCTGACATAGTTGGAGAGGCTGCCTTCAACACCCTCACCTCTGCACCGCCGGGCAGCGCGGAGCCGGCCGGGCGGCCCCGGGCCCCGTCCTCCTCTGCCAGCCGCGGACACCCCGCGCGGGTCGCACCTGAACCCCGCTCCCCCGCGTCAGGCGGGGGCAGGCAGGGATTACACGCACTTTTTTTTTTTTTTTTTTTTTTTTTGTT
>VXAA01002194.1:227431-265225 GCA_013399115.1 Anseranas semipalmata | reverse complement strand
TTTTAATATTATTTTCTCGATCTGCTCCTTCTTGCCATTCAGTCGTCTTCTCAAATCCCCTTTTCCTCACGGTGGTCGTCAGCATGCATTAGAACTAACTTTCTAGAAACTTTTGGTTGGTTCTTTTTGTTTTTTTTTCCTCCTTTTTTTCATTAAAAAAAAGAGGATTTCCACCCAGACATGCATGCACTCTGCCACGCACACCCTGCGGCCACGCACGCCCCTTCCCCACCAGTCCGACCAGCCGGAGATCCAAGAGCTCCAGTGAAGACATCTGCTAAGAAATCAACTTCTTCCATGCAAATCTCAACGAGGCTCATCCAGATCATCCCCATTTGCAGGAGTCCCAGCCCGGACTTTGCAAACGCGCTGCTGCAAACGACTTCATCCACCAGATCCACCCCACGGGGCACTAGTAATTGATCTCTTTTTTAATTTCTCTCTCTACATATTGTAACAATTTCTCTCCTTTCAGTGGCGGTGGTGGGGGGTGAGCCGGGGTGGATCGCGTGGTTCCAAAATCCACAGGTTTTCAGCGGGGCGGAAATAAGAAAAGCAATCATAATTAGTATTATTATAAAGATGTAGCTCCTCGAGCCTGGGCGCGCGGTTAGGTTTGCTGCTCCTCTGGAACACATTGTTTGAAGCTTGCTGTGTCCGTGAGCAAGTGTCACCCAGCTGACAGGCTTTCCCCTCACCCTGGGTCGTTTGAAAGGGGGCTGGAGAGCAGAAAACGAGGGGATGGAGGCGCTGGATGAGCTTGGAGATATTTTCTCCCCAGAATAACAACAATGATTCTCTTTCACGTGATTTTTTTGGTTGTTGTGTCTTTTTTGCCCCCCCCTCCTTTTTTTTTTTTTTTTTTTAAAGCAGAGAGAACTGGATGCAATTTTATTTATTTATTTGACTTCATTTCATTTTATCTGCGAATCAGAAAATTTCTGTGGCTCACACGGAACAAAGAGAGGTACGATTTTTAATGACTTTGTTGGAGGAAGGCTTGCAACCCTGCATTTGCTCAAATCAAAATGCGCTTTCTTTCTCATTAAGAATTGCATATATATTTTCCCTGAGTAGGGAATATTTCTATTTACACACACAGAGCTTTATATGCATATATATAGAGATATGTTTGTGTTTAGCTAGATGGAGAGATATATTCATTCTAGTGAAATTATACTAGAAATGCAGTTCATTCGGGGATATTTAAATCATTGGGAATTTGGCAGGGGTCGGGCCCTGATTATTTTCTTTAGGGTTGGATGACAAGTGATTGCAAATGTGAGCGCTGGCAAGTGCTCCGAGATCTAATCGCCCTGTGTAGCCAAGCTTGAGTCGACCTGAGCGGCTGCTCGCTGCTTCCAGAGGAGGAACTGATGCTCTCCCTGCCTCTCCCAGCAAATCCCCTTGGTGTCGATGCTGCAGTTGTGCCGAGTGTGTTCAATCCCCCCCCTCCATCAGCAGCTCCCCTCCCCAGGGGAGCCACAGAGGCTGCAGAGGGAGAGGGGAGTTTCATTGCATAAGGTAGGATAAGGAAGAAAGGAGGAGGGTGGCGGTGGTGGTGTGTGAAAAATCATCTTAAGGACTTTCCCTCTGTATTAGAGAAAATCCCATCCAATTATAGCATTACTGGAAAGAACCAAACGCTGCGACTTTCAAAGGAGGGGATTTCTCTGTCTTTTCAAGTGAAATTGCTCACACTGCAGACGGGAACACACACACACACACACACAGACCCTGGGACACCAGCCCGGGCGCGGGGGTCCCGGTGAGGCTCAAAGCGGGGAGGGGGCAGGTGGAAGGGGCAGGACACACATCCCTCCCAGGGGTCGAGCTCATCTCCCCTCCTTTTGTTCCTGGGGAGAGGTTTAAACATCCCCCAAAGCCTCTGCCCCTCCCACCAGGAAGCACCAGGCAACTTCACCTGGAGGTACGAATTCAGCCACTCTCCCTTTTCCTCCCAGCCTCGCAGCTGCTGCCCGGGGAGGATGGAGATAATCCACTTTGTCATAGGCACACACGCACGCAAGCAGGATCATATCGATTCCTTCGGCAGGCAGTACTGCTACTTGCTCTGACGCCAACGGCTTTTAATTACACTGATAAAAGGGCAGTTGGGTGTGTGATTGCTATTCCCAGAGCTAGGAACACTACTGTAGATTAGTTATCTATTATCAACAGTACCTTTGAACTGGTACCTTGTAAGGGACAGATTTTGCAGTCCGTTCGAGTCAGGAAGAAGGCTGCCACGGGCTGTAAGGATGTGGGACTGTTTGCTTTTGGTTGCTCAAATCAGCTGCATTTTCTCCCAACAGGTGGTTTTAGGGCCTGATGGCAATCTCTGGCTAAGCTCCCCCATGCTGGTCCATTGGGTTCCATCCCTTTCACACCTCTCCCAAACATTTGGGCCATCCTTCAGACATGTGCTTCTCAATGGGCAGGATATGGCCTTCGGCTGGGTGACTGCAGCTTTGCCTTGGCTTCTTTACTCTTGGCATTGCTCATTGGTGCTTGTGAAGAAGTTTTGAATGCAGAATTGTGGATCCTCAGTGGCAGACACCAAGTCTCAGTCCTGGTGGAGCTGTGACCTGCCTTGCACAGACTTTCCATGGCACCCAGCCTTACACCAGCAAAGTGATCACCAGTTTTGCTTCATGCCTTTCCAGGGAAGTGAAGGTCAATCACTCTGACCACCAGATGGGAGAATAAAGCCTTGACCATGTTTGCAGCTGTGGGGCTGATTCTTCAACCCCATAAGCCTGCTGCAAAAGGAGGTGGGTAACTGCAGTTGTCAAGCTGGCGTGGGGAAAAGGAAATGGGAGGACAAGGAGCAGGCCTCAAAGTCACAGGATTGGACTGCCTTATGAAGTCACAACAAGCTGGTCTGATCTTGCTTACTCATGGGGATGGCCCAGCTGGCATCTTCAGGGCCCACTTGAGGGTGCAAATAGAGATGCATTTAGAAACATGACTGCTTCGCTCTGCAGTTAGTCACAAGTGGGAACAGCTGTGCTCTTCCATGTGCAAAAAAAGGCATGTCCAGGGTGCTTCCACCCCAAAGATGTCTAAGTAAAGAAATCAGGGGTAAGGAGAGGAGGTTTGGAGGGATCCAGGCAGACAGGAAGGCGGGCAGAATGTTGCAACACAGTCCGTCACACATCTTAAATACTCTGTGTGTCACCTGTCTTGCTGTCCTTACCCTTCTTCCCTACATGGAGATTTGTTAGGGCTGCAGGATGGGAGAGGTCATCCCCACTGGGATCAAACACGGAGCCAAGGAAGGCTCCTCTCAGGGAAGAAGGCTTTGCTTATTTTTGGTGGAGGAAAAAAGTGCATTCTCTCTTTAATATTTGAATTTCCACTAGTAAAATCTGATTCATATTCTGCTTTTGCATATTGCCACTGTGAATAGTTGTTGCTGGAAGATGGCAAATTGTCCCCATTTGCAATTTACTCACTGGCTGCTCCAAACTTCCCTTTCTGGACAAAGTGGTTTCCATGGATGGGTATAGCCACTAAGCAGCATGAGAAAGCCATGGCCTATTTTTCCTTCCAGAGCAAGAGGCCCATGCTGCAGAACTTTGCCATAATGGAAGGACCAGTAAATCCCCACCAGGCAGCTTTGTCCCCCACCCTAAAACCAGCCCTGGTGAGGAATCCTAATAGCATGNGCTTCCTTCCCTTGCTCTTCCCAGACCCAGATATCAAAACGTGTTGTAAGGACTAAACCTTCTCTCTCCATTGATGGCCAGAAAATATCACGTAAGTGCTGGGATCCTGGAAGCCTGGAGTTCCTGGAGGCCCAGCTTTGTCATGGGCCTGTTGACTTGTGATAAGTCATTCACTTCTCTCCATCATTTTGCCTCTGTGCCTTTAAGGTCCCTAAAGGCTGAGTTCTTCCATTGTCCCTGTCATCTGTACATCATGACCAGGAGTCACAGCAATACAAATAATCACAAGGTAGATAATTAATATTGATCTCATCAGATTTGGAGAAGGAGGCAAAAGATGGATAACAGCTGGCTTATGATGTGGTTCAGTGGCAGAACTGGTGAAAAAATGCATTTTGCTGCTAGATTCATGACCCCATTTCAAGATAGATCTCTCTATGACCAGCTGGTTTTACTGTAGAAACTTCAAGGTTGCTGCTGCCCACAAGTGGAGGTTGGTCTAATGCTGCAGATGGAGAGGATTTTTAGAAATGTGCCAAATATACTAACAGCATGGGCTCCATCTCACCTGACATAGCTGTCTGAATTCTACTTACATAACCTTGGCTGCTTCCATGGTCAATGGAACAACAGAGATCTGAGCAACTCAGCCCACTGAAGACCATAGTCTGTGATAGATGGGGTGAAGTACTTCTGGAATTGCATTGCTCTCTGTTTGGGATCTAGTTTAGACTTGGTGCTTAATCTCCAGATGGTTGAACTTGAGGGAGATGCCTACAGGCTATTGCCTCTTCTCTGGGCTCTGAAGAGGCACTGATAGCAATGAACAAACCAGGAGCACATTCAGTGTAGGATTCTCAGCTCTGTAGGCTGCAAGTTGTTCCCATCTACAAGTGGAGAGCATACCTTTGACAATGCCTAAAACATCTTTGGCTGTGGCTGCCGTCTGGCCAGGTTATGCTGTGCCAATGGCAGACTGGGATTTTGGTTGTTCCTGGTTCTCCATCAAAGCATTTCTATGCAAAAGTGATGGCAGTGCTGTCCTCTAATCACAGTGCTCATAACAGAAATGCAGGGTGGTTGCAAGAGTAAGGTACAGAATTGATATGTCCCTGAGAGAGTGGGAAGGATTAGGTATGGGGCATGTTTTTCTGTTTAATGGAAGCAGAGCACCCAAAAAACTGCAATGTACCTTACCAGACCTTCTGCAGAGTAGAGCTGATCAGGCAGGGGTGGTGCTCCTTCCCTTTGGACTTTTGTATACATAAGCTTCTGTCACCTCACCTTGGGTGAAGAAAAATGTTATTTTGACGAGGGCTCCTCTCTCATGTTGTGTGTGCCTCCAGATATACCTCCTGGCACTTGTGCTGGTTCTGTTTCACCTGTGCCAGACTCTGAAGAGCATCAATGAGCTACTTTAGAAAGGCAGTAGGTGGTAAGGCCAGGCCTTGAATTGGTGACAGAATCTGCTCTTGCCTTTGCCACCGGTCTGTGATGTCATTTTGTTCAAGCAATTTCACTGGCATATGTCACATCCCAACTGGGTTGCTGTCCCTGAGACAGTCACTTCTTTAGGAGAGAGAGCTATCCTGCTAGGGCCTGAATGATGGGAGGGCTCAGGGTGAAACTAGAGGTTCTCTGACACCTTTCCCTGCTCCTTCTGCATCTCCTGTCCCCTGGCAGGCCGGGATCAGGCAGGCACCTGCATTGCCTCTCTCCTGCAGGAGAGGTAGGGCTCTCACCGGTGTAGCTTTGGCCCACCTAGTGGTACAGCAGGAGAACAAACCTCGTGAGAATACAATACGGCCCAACTATGCAGCCAGTGCACGGGGTCTGCAGAACCAGGGCTCTGTTCTCCTTTCCCACCTCAGAAGAGTCTGAAGAGCCCAAGATGGTGAGGGGCTTGTCTCTACGTCCTTGGTCTTGTCCTTGGTGGGCTATCTTTGTGACGGTGGGCCTGGTGGGCAGAAGGACGGTACGGTCTTGCCTTAGGAGGCAGGAGGATGGATTGTGGGTGCTATCTCTTCTCTGGCCTCTTCCATTCAATTCTCAGGAGGGATCAGTGCTCTGGGACAGTGCTGCCAAGCAGCTAGGTCCTTGCCACCTGCACACTCAACAGCACCAGGTAGGTGGGGATGTCAGCACCCCTGGCCCTGGCCTTCTGCCCCGGTGAGAAGTAGGTACACAGGCAGGGAAAATGTCTTCTGAAAGTGATGGTAGCAATTAGAAATAACACGGGCTTCACCCAGATCTCCCCTAATAAATGACAACAGAAGGGAACCAAATGTGTATCCAGTGCTCTGTCAATACATTATTTATTAGCAGTAGCAGCCAAGAAATCAGTGCCATGTCTGGGTTCAGATAAACATTTCATTTTGGTGCCACTTCCTCCCAAGCCCTCTGAATTTGGCACTTTTAACTATCTTCTCCAGAGCCTCTCACAGCCCCTCTGGGTTGTGGCAAGAGGAACCAGAGCTCTGCTCGATAGGCCCACCTACTGACAGTGAGGAAGACTTTGGCAGATGGCCTCCACCAGCAAAGTAAAGGCAACCTTAACTCCCCGAGTACCTAGGGAGCAGTTCTGCTTTTCTGCCACATCGAGAACTTCAGATTCAGTAAGGAAATAATCCCAAACAGGGACTGAAGGATCTGGTCAGCGTAAGTTTGCCCTTAAGGAACTGAATTCAATAAATGTATATACAACCTGAGCCCTGAGCCTGTAACGTGTGTTTACTTATGTGGAATTTCTCTAGGCCTGATCCAGATAAAAAGCTATTAATCAACAGTGGAAGCTGATAATCTCTGAGGGGCCGAACCTGCTATTATGTGTACAAATAATCATTTGTAGGGCGATGCAGGCTTAGATGTTAATAACTGAACACAGTGAAATCTTTCCAAGAGAGTAATAGTAATTAACCACCTTCATAGGCAGAACATTTTAGGGCCTTGGGGGCAGGGGTGGTCCTGCATCCCTTTCTGGAGATGTCCATCTCCCCATGTCTCAGCATCCAAAAGGGGGACTGCAACTTGTTAACGGTACACATCCAAAGGGAGCTCATGCCTGTGGAAGTGAAGTGCCTTTGAAGGGTACAATCAAATGTCCTTTGGGGGTCCTTGTTTCCTGCAGCCACCCTTCATTAACTACAGAGACAGCCCAGGCAGCTACCTCCAGCTGCATGCCCAAATCTAGAAAGTTAAAGTCAAGCAAGGTGGTTCTCACAAATAATAACCAGTACTGCAACAAGTGTTACTACAAATGCAATAATACGGCTCTCAGAGGGAAGCCATAGGAGCAGAACAGGGCTCTGGGGGAAGACTCCCTCCAAATTCACCCTCAGGATAAGGACCGGCTTTAAAATTGTAATTTCTTTACTTTGCTCCATCCAATTCCTCTTTATAGAAGTGATTTTGGGGAGTACACTTTGCATGAAGTAGAAAAATAGAAGAAAACCAAGTGTTTGTGAAACAGAAATATCAATAACAGAAACAGTTACTTACGAAACCATCGAGGCAGTGATGTTGGAGTTTTCTAATAGCATTCTTACAACCCATTCAAATAACCTCTTTTCAAAGGGCTAACCACACTCCTCACTCCTGTTGCAGGTGAAAATAAAAGAGAAATTAAAATTGAAAACAGTTTTATCCCTTTGTGAATTCACTCCTAACACCACTCTTTGAAACCCAATGGTACTATCCCTCCAGCTGAACGCTGGGATTTAGTCTTTTGCTTGCAAATCAATATGCATTTTAAACAGGCATTACTCTATGCTGCTGACAAGCACTGGACTGAAAAACTACCCAGACTGGAGTGTCTTCTCTTCAGGCACAGAGCAAGGCTAATTAAGATCCATTAAAAGCAGTAACTGGGAACCTAGAGTACAATGTGAAATCCTAGGAGCATCTGCTAGACTGGCACTCATGTTACTGCCCAGTATTGCAGTAGTGCCCTGGTTGAGGTCTCCAAATCCCTTTTTTTAACATGTTTTAAAAGTGAAGAACATTAAGATTTTTAGATTATCTGCTTGTTTGGAATTGGGTTTATTTTAAAACAGCTTAATATGAAATATCATGAAGGCAAAGTTGTCATGAAAATGATTAGCTGCATTGCGCTGGGTACCAGACCTCTGCAGAGTGCAGGAGGGGAGGACGGGGGGCTGAGGAGTGGGGCCAGAGCTTTGCCACACGGTGGGAAATAATGAAATAAGCAACAATCTCTCTCATGAATGTCAAAACCCACTCTCATTGGCACAGGGTAAACAGAGGGATTGCCTGGTATTTTTGCAGTAAGAGACACTGATGCCATGAGAAAAAGCATTCTTGCAAATTGACGGGAAGAAAAGATCTGCCTGAGCTCATGGAAGGAAAAAAACAGGCAGATTTGGCCGAGTGAGTTAAAAAACAAGCACAAAAAAACCAAAAACAAAAAACAAAAAAAAACCACCAAACCCCACCAAGGTGCTAAAACCTCAGCCAAGTGAGGTGTTGACAAGGGATCCAAGTTGATAAATAAACAAAAAGGAGCTCTCCCTTGCAAAGCCTGAATAACAAAGAGAGAAAACCAGGCGCTGGAGAGTGTCTCTTACCATTTTCATCACAAAAGCTGATGGTGGGGGGGAGCTTTTAACACGAAAACAAGTCTGACTTTCTCTCTCCTTCTCCCTCCTTTCTTTTTTTCCTCCCTCTTATAAACAGAGAGGACAAGAGGTCATATCCCCAGGGTTTAAAGAGACACTTCTTCCCCTTCAAGGGAGGGTGGATGTTCTTTCAGCCTGTTTACAAATTAGTCAAAGTTATGATGTCTTAATGTAGTTGCTGGGTGGCCACCTGTCCCAGACTTTCTTCTGGTGCGGTTGCTCTGTGTGCAGGAGTGACACCTGCAGATGGTTTCTTGCCCAGTGTCCAAGGCTACCTACCCAAATGGGGCAAAGCACCAGGAGTTGGAGCTGTGGTGAGATGCTTGCACCCGTTTTGCTCTGACATAAGCATTAGTGAAGACTGGAGGTGGATGCATGGGTCTGCAAAGCTCGTGGGATGCTTTTGGTGAGGAAGGACTGTGGTCCTGGCTGGGGTGGTGGTGTGTTAGGTTCTGTGTGGACCCAACATAGAGCAACATAGGTGGGGATTTCTGCTGGGGGTTTTGAAGAGTGGCGATGCACAGGAGCAAAAGCAGGGACTGCATCACTCTGGTTTGCTCTCAACCTCCTGTTTGCAGGACCAGCATCAATTCTGAATCCTCCCATCCTTCACACCACTTTGAAAGGTTGTTTCCAAGCTCTTGACATGAAGTGAAGTGGCTTAAGCAGCAAATAGTTTAGTGGGAAATTGTCCTAGTGATGCTTGGTGTCCGCTGTGCCTTCCCACTTCCTATGTGGGCTTTCAGGTGGCTAATAAAGGTTGAGCTCTCATTGCAGCCCGTTTCTCCCAGGGGGAAAGGAGGGGAAACACAGTAATAAGGTTTTTCTTCCCTACCTGTACACTTATTTTCATACAACTTAATCTCCCTGAAACTTTTATCTTTCTGCCAAATTTGACTGGGATTGGCCAAGGGGTTCAGAAGTTGGAGGGGAGGAAATGAGCGGATAGAGACACACAATCAGCTAAACCAAGTTTCCCAAGGAAACCAGACTTCAAATGCATTGCAGCCCTTTACAAGTCTTGCAGGAGCGCTTACAAACCCCAGTCATGAGCCAGAACCCCCCAGTGCCAGGCACTGTATGAACATATTCCTCAACACAATCCTTTCCCCAGGCCAGTGCTCAGGAGTTTAAAACAAGAAGTTGAAGGCACATAGGGTTGGCAAGCACCAACTTTTCAATATGAATGTAGAGCAACACCCTTAATGTGGGTTGTATTTGGCTGGATTCAGCAAGAGAGCAGAGGCAGGCCCTGCTGGAGTTTTTTTTTTTTTTCATGGGAATGGCAAGGAAATCACAGGCCTTGAAGAACTTTGCCTCCTAACAGCCCTCTTTGGCTTCACTCCTACCCAGAAATCCCATTGGCTAAATGGAGTAAGAAGGGTGTAAAAACTGCAGGGCTTGGCTCCATTGGCAGCTTTTCTTTTCTTTTCTTTTCTTTTTTCTTTTCTTTTCTTTTCTTTTCTTTTCTTTTCTTTTCTTTTCTTTTCTTTTCTTTTCTTTTCTTTTCTTTTCTTTTCTTTTTCCTCCAAGAAAAAAGGGCTTATATTCTTTCTCTGCAGCCACGTCAGGTAGAAAAAGTGCTTAGGTCTTCACAGAACACTGGGTCACCCGTATGCCTTTGCCCTGCTGGACTCACACCAGGGATGTGCTGGCCCAGCATGTGGCAAAATGCTGTTAACTACTACCACATGCTAAAATCTGGAACCCACAGTGGACCCCACTACACATCATTTCTCTTTTTAGGGAGCTGTGGAGCTCCCACTGGTTCCTCATGGCCCTAACTCATTGGCTTTAGGTGGGACTTCCCAGGGACCAGTGGACAGGAGGGGAGAGGTACCTTGTGGTCATGTCCCGGTGGTAGGTGAGGTCTGTACAGTTTTGGGGTGATTTGGGTCAGTTCAGAAGCCCTGGCTTTCCTTGAAGCATTTGGCCCATCATTTCCCTACCCTACAGCTCCCAGAAAAAGGAACACTCTGCTCCCAGCCCTGGGACATGGTGGTAATACTGCCTTGCATCAGTACCTGCCTGGAGAAGCACTGAAGAGGACTGAGATCTTCAGCTACCATCTAGGAAAGTCCTGCAGATGGTTCTTGGCTGCCAAGTCCTCTCTTGAGGTGCTTCCTCATCCTCTCCTCACCTTCTTTCTCCCTCAGTGGACTCCTCAGATGTAAGGCCACACAAGTCTGAGCCTGCAAATTCAGAAGACATTGAGCAATAAAACATTGGCACTTCAGTCATCAAGAATCAGCTCTTTCTGCCTTTGTTTCCTCCTCCCAGAATTTGTAAGATTTTAAGGAATCCAACATATTTGGAGTCATGAGGTGCTTTCTAGTTTCTGAACTTTTAAAATAGGCGGAAAGATGGTTTCTGAAATATTTTGCACACCATGAAACTTGCTGTATGTTTTCACAAAATAACATAACTCCAGAAGCAAGTGTGTTGAGAAGAAAATAAAAAAAATCCCCACAGAAGGTTGACTTATTTGCTAGCCTAATTTAGAGATATAGACATTTGGAGAAGCAGTGCACGGGATGGAGAAAGTGATCATTAAGTTCAGAAGGGGTAGGCAAGCCCGGTCATAAAGAAAACAAATTTTTGGAAGCATATTCATTTTTGAAGAAAATTCTATTTGCAAGCAGTTCCAAAATTTCTTTGCAATTCTAACTGAAGCTCTTATGCAGAGCTGGGGGTGGGAGGCAACTGGAACAAGTCCCCACTGGCCAGCTTAGTGTGGCCAGTTAAGGAAAGGTGGGGAGGGAGCTGCTGGTGGGAGAGGACAAACAGCCACCTTGTCCAGACTGGCTTTCAGCCATACCTCCCTGTCCAATATCTGCCTGATACTTTCTGCACTGTCTTGAAACACGACAAACTCTGGAGCTCCCTTGGATGCAAGGGACAGTGAGTTTTTGGGTGGTTGAGACAAGGAAGTTCTTATCTCAGCCAAGCAGCTGGAAAATGCCCTGAAGCAAAGGACTCAATGACCTTGTTTAAAGCTACTAAGGGCATTTCCCAGTGTAAGGTTACAGCTGAAGAATGGACATAGGCAGCTTCTTAAGTGAGAGTTAGGTGACAAGAGAAGGTTAACACCTTCCTCCTATACCAGTATAAGGTTTGCAGGAAAGGAGAGGTCTCTTGGACTTGTGTGAGATCAGAAATGTAGCATTGCGTTGGATGGTTGGAGGAAATATGCTCTCATGGGCTTTGCACCATCAAACACCACAGCTCTTCATTTGAACCTACTTTAAATGCAGCCTTTTAGAATTTGACTGATAACCTTTCTCAATGCTGTCGTCCATCATGGACATTAGGATGAAAGGGGCCAACATTGCTCAGTCCCTGTGGTTAATCAGTGGTGGCATTCTTGAACAGACACAACACCACATCTCTTCCCTGGGACTATGGACAACAGCCAACAAAGGGTAAAAAAAGGCATTTTCAAGCTTTCTGCATCATCCTGGAAGTAAAGTAGTGGCCTGTCATCTCCTTTAAACTGGGGGTTACTGCAACATCATGGACCACGAAATATGGGATAGACTTCTCAAGGTCCAGAAGGAGCATAGCTTATGGAGAAACCATGTAGCAGCTCAGCCCAGAAGAAAAATCTAACAAAATCAGAAAGAAAATGCTGAACTCTGCTGAGGGAGATGGAAAATTAAGAGACAGGAAGAATAGGAAAGAGAAAAGGCAAAAGCATCTGGGCAGGAGAGAAAACACCATTCGCTGTTAAAAGCAATGGAGGAAGGAGGAGCTGTCCAAGTCAAATATTTTGGTTAAAACATAGGTCATGGATGTGGCAAGAAAGTGGTAAAAATCTCGTGATGGTTTAGGCTAAACAGGGTTTGATGGGCATTGGGAAAGAGAAGTGATTAGCCTGCAAGCTGCTCGATAGCATCCAGAACAAGTAGCAGGTGATGCTGCCTTTGAAGAACCTGGACCAGTGGTCACCACACAGGTCGTCTCCATGGACTGCCACCACTCTGAAGAAAGTTGTTGTCCTTGATGGACAGCTGTTTGTGCGGGAAAGAATAAAATAAATAAATAAACAAACAAATAAATAAATAAACAAACAGAGAAAGAGAGTCAGAATATATCTGGGAAGAAAACAAAAATAATGCTTGGAGTACTCATGTTCTAGTCACACTGTCAAAATTAAAAAAAAAAAAAAAAAAAAAAAAAAAAAAAAAAAGAGTGAGAGAGAGAGAAGAAGAGGAGCAGATTAAAAATATCAGGGTTTCATTGCCAAGAGGTGGTGAGTAAGTGATGTACAACATAATGAACAGGATAGGAATCAGTCAAGAAGCTATAATTTGTTCTGACTCATGATACCAACCCAATGGAATTAAAGCAACAAAATTAAAACTAGTAAAAGCAGACGCATTTATATACATAACTAATGATTATACTGAGGAACTCACTGCCACAAGACAGCACAGGTATTTAGCAGCATTCAAATGAAGGAAAAAAAATCATTTCCCAGCAGAAATGAAAAAGCAGTTTTATACTCTGATAAGTCAAATCCAGATTAAGTTCTGGAGAAATGTTGTAATAACATCCCTAGACATCCTCAGAGTCTCTGTTTTGGGCCTCGTTAGAGCCTTCTTGAGGATTTTTAACCTTGTCTTGCATTGGATATGGTTTCTTGCAGCTGTGAGGTTTCTCAGTGGTTCCCAAAGGGATGGCACTTGATCACAGACACAGATTAAAGGGAGAGGAGTTTGCAAATAAATTTGTCTTTCTTCCCCCTACACTCACAATACAAGTACATGAGCATTCACTGACTACAAGGGATAATTGTAGAATATTAATAAATGTTATGTCCAAAATTAAAAATCCCCATTGTAGATGAGCTCCCATTGTCCTATGCCCATCTGGTGTCAACCTTTTAATCAGTTAAAAAAATAACAAAACCAAATCAGACAGTCCCTTTTGTGTTTGCTTTTAATAATTTTATTCCTTGGTCAGATTTGGAGAGGAAAATGTGCTGCTGTCTTGAGAACCGCCTTGAGACACACCTTGTGAAGCAAATTTTCTCCTTGTTGTTAGGGTAGGCCCCCAAAGTCCCAGCCACCACTACAGCCTTACTCTGTGGGACAGCTAAGGCATGTTTTTTGCAATAGTTGTTTGGATTCTGATGACTTTTGAACACTCTGACTGTTTCAGGTTTTTCAAGAACAAATGGAGAATGGTATGTATTTTCCATAACCAACCCAAAACTCTATTTTGAAGACATACTTCTCATTCCCCAGTGTTGTCTGTATGGCACTGGCCACCACCACAGGCTGGTGGTGCTCATGTGCTCCCCTGGCAGAGGAGAGGGCAGTGCTTTCACTAGGGGAGCAGACCCCTTCCTTCTCCCACCTCCTCTCCATCTGCAAGGGCCCTTCAGACAATATTGTGGACAACATCTTCTCTTCTCCCAGCCCCCTGCACCATCGGGGACACTGGGATGTCCACCTGTGGTCACTGAGGAAAGCCACCCCTTGTAGAGCTGGAAAAACCTGTGACAACCACCAGTCTGAGGACTAAGTTGGGAAGGGCCATACGCAGCCTCCGCCCATGCTCCGTGTTCAAACAGAAAGGCAAAATGTCATGTTCAAATGTGGCTTCAGCATCTCAGACCCAGCTCTTCAAAGATGTCAGGGTGGTGGTTAACCAGGGAGAGATAGGTTCCTCCATGTCCTGAGGCCTGTTTTCTCAAAGGTTTCCTTATATCACCCAAGGCTTTTCTACCTCAGGAGATACATATAAGTGGTGAGAATGCAACCATTGGGCCAACCATAATTGATCAGATTAGTTGCCTACTTCATTTAATAGCCAACAACAGACTGTGCCCAATTAAGTGCTCTCCTTGGGAATGAGCTTGTGGGAGATCACTCACACACAGAAGTAACGGGTTGCTTTCTGCCCTGGAATGGGAATGCTTCTTTCCTTGTCAAAATGTTTGTTTTGTTTTGTTTTGTTTTGTTTTGTTTTGTTTTGTTTTATTTTATCTTATTTTATTTTATTTTATTTTATTTTATTTATTTTATTTTATTTTATTTTATTTTATTTATTTTTATATTTGCGGTTACATCTCCTATGCTTTTTTAATGAGTAGAAATGTGTAATTCATTTTAGTATTGGAATAAATTATTGGCTGTTGTCTTGCCTCAATATCTTGCAGTGGTGTGTTCCAGTGGTACACGGTGTACTGCAAAAAATCCCGTTACAGGCTTCAGAAATGTAGGTGCATTTGACACAGTGTCTGGAACAGCACTGCAAACTTTTAGTCAATGATTCCCAAACTGTTAGCCATAAGCATGTCCAGAATGTGACCATAAATGCGGGATTTACAGGGGAAAAGAAGTGTCACCAGTGAAATGCTCTGCTACCTCCCTTGCTCTCAGTGTAAGACAACAATTGATGGATTCTCAGCATGGGTTTTGGGCAGCGCCAGCAACAGTGCTCTCCGTGGCTTTGCATGCAGTTCCTGCACTGGAGAGAGGCAGCTAAGAGGTCAGACCTCTGTGAAAGGAATTTGAACCCACGTGTCCCCAAAAACCAAGAATGTTCAGGGATGTGGATGGGCCCCGCATCTCCTGTGCCACGGAGAGTCCGAATGAGCTCAGGCCACTCCATTTCACCTGCTGCCAGACCCCCTGGCGTTAAAGGTCTAAACAGCCAGCAGGGTGCCAGCATCCCGTGCTGAAGCAAAGTCCCTCCAGGCTACAGCAACTGCTGGTATGAGCACCAAGTGGGCAGTGGTCGCAGCTACTGGTGGTGTCTGTGGCCAGAGGTGGGAAGGTGTGCAGATCCCCCAGCTCTGGTTTGCTGTGACACTGATCCAAATTTACTCTTAACCTCTGAGGGAGCTTCACTGTCTCACTAAGTAGCTTTTCCCGGTGGGTTACCAGCCATCATCCGTCCTCGCAGCCCACCGAAATGACCTCGCTGAGAACTGTTTCTCTAAATTACTGTGATTTCTTAGCACTCAGATGCCCCTCACCTCTCAAGATTTGCCAAATGTAAACAGTCACTGCCATCTAGTGACCGCGAAAGAGCTCACAGCGTCTGGAAAACGCAGCTTCTTTAGGGTCAATTGCAAGGGATGTGGGAACGGAGGAGACCATCCAGCCTCAAAGACCCTAATCCTATGTGTAAGTACTTTAGGTTGCATCTGGAGCAAGTGTTTCATTGTCCATTTGTTTGCCTTTTCTTGGGCAGGTAGGAAGGGACTATGAGCATCACTAAAGTGTCCTTAAGAGGTACACTTATGGAGGCTGGGACTAGTTGCTCAGATCGTCCGGAAAAGCTGGGCTGAGATTCAACTCTTCAGATTTCTTGTGTGACAGAATATCGGACCACATCTGAATGGCCCCTGCAAGACCCTTTGTAGGGAGCAATGTGCATTTCTGAGGTGAGATTCATCTCACTGGTTGTAGTTTGCCTCTGGCTGACTGAATCGTGCCCTGGACTCCAGCAGCAGCACAGACTCACTCTCTACCAATGCTCAGAAATAACTGTGGATGCTTACACAGTAGATATCTGCACCCAGCTGGAGGTGTCTTTTTCATAGAGAGGGTGTTTCAGTGGATATGGGCACCTACTGACTTTTCAGCTCCTACAGTTGTCAAGCTAGAGCTTGATCCATAGGTGATTCACATAGGTGCATCCAATGGTTTCACTCAGTAGATTGTTAAAGTCATTAAATTAATTGATAGCTCTGTCTTCTGTAGTGTAAGAGGGACCCACTGCTAGGAAGGACTGTGATTTAAAGGGTCTGTTTCCCAGCTATTCATCCTCAGCATTCCATGAGATCTGTTACTTTAGGATTGTCCCAAGCCCCTTCTCAGTCACAAATTTCAGCCTCATTCTCAAAACCCTGTGGGACAGTGAGTTAACAAAATGGGACTGAAATTACTACTACATCCTGGACCATTCATGGTGAAAGATGAAGCAAGTCTGTGATAATCTCTCTCCATCACATTGTCCCTGAGAAACCAAAACCTGAGCTAGTATAGCATGGTATGACCATGTAATACTGCACAGATGAAGAAAAGGGGTGGATTTCCAGCTCTTCTGGGTAGGGATAATCTTTCATTCTGTATTTGCACAGAACCTAGAAAACACGGCTGTAATCCAGGGGATAAGTGTGGTGGTAATGCAAACAATGTTGGTGTGTCTTCTGGAGGCTCTCTCCTCCTTGTCCAAAGTGACCTTAAAAACTGGTGTCATGCACTGACCATCAGGCAGTCCCCAGGCTGTGTGCTGCCTGCCTGCTGGAGATGGGCTGGGAAAGGTCTAATTTGCCAGAAGATGGCACTGCTTCTCCATGGAGCACCATGTGGGAACAGGTGCATCCCCACCCGTCCCAGCAGCTCATGCTCCTCAGCTTGGGATAAAGCCCTTCCTCCAGGTGATCCTGGGGACCTTGTGGGTTGCTGGCTTGTCAGAAACATGCGTGTAGCGTTATCCCCACCTGGCTGGAGCCCAGGTTCTGGAGACCCACATCTCCTATGTAACAAATGCCTCGCATCCCAGATCCCCTCCTTGCAGGCACCATCCCAAATCCAGACGGACCAAAGGACAACTGATGCTGGGGCGAGGGGCTGTGCCAAGCAGACTGGGGAGGAGAGGGGCAGCTTTCCTGGCCTGGCTGAAGGCTGGCAGCCTTGTTGACAAAACAACCCTGGTGTGCCAGCTGCCACGGTGGCTGGTGAGGGCGGTGGTGGGGAACAGAGCAGCCTTTGAGTGGGCAGTCAGCTCCCCAGCTGTGAGTAATTCCTGCTAATCTCCATGCACTTGCAAGCTTCCAGCTGTTTCAGATGCTTCCTGTGGCTCCACCCCACCTTTCTCAGCTTTTGCCAAACCCACCCTCTCCAGGTCTTTCTGCTGCTTTGGCTTGGTAGTGGTGTGCTGTGGGGATTGGTAGCACTGCTGTTATGGCTCGGATCGGTTTAACCCTATCTTCTCTCCAGCTCACCAAGGCCATGCAGAGTGTGCACAGTGGATTCCTCACATGTGGATGTCCTGAAAAGACACCTCATTTTTATTTCCTGCAATATTTCACTGTCTCATTGCAATACCCTGTCTTCTTAAGGAGAAAAGCACTGAAATACGTGTATTCAAATTAGCAAGGCCAGTTTGTGGCTGATTTCTATCTATCTCCATGCTTGAAGTTAAGTGGCACCCACTGGAGATGTACGGTACAGATGTACTTATTCCAGCAGATGATGAGCCCATGCTTGGAGAAGTCCACAGACACCATGGGAAAAGCAGAAAACTAAGGACTGTTATCCAGTGGTAGATGAGCGTTTCCATATGATTTCAGCTTGGTTTGACGATCTCTGTGCTTGGGATCTGTTTTGTGGCCAATAGATGGTGCCATTTCCACACCTATTAGTTTCAGGTCCACCAGAGAAGGTTATCCCAGTATTCACAGGGACCAGTTCCTGAGCACCTGGGATGAAGGCTTCCTAAGTATGTGGTTATGAAATGCTGCCATGGGGGAAGGTCTATGCCTGGGGTCTCCTTCATCACTTTGCAAAAGACCAGAAGACAGGCAGGAGCAAATCTCCTGTTTCTCCACTTCTTTTCCATAGTAAAAACCTGTCAGTTCTCCCAATAAAGCCTGGAGCAACTACCTGAGGGCAGCATTGGTTCTTCAGAGGGGAACTGAGGCTTTCCTAGTCTGCCAAAGCAGGGGACCCCAGGAGAGAACAGCAGTGAGCTTTTCCCAATGCTTTCCACACCCACCAGTGCTAGAGGTGATTCATCTGTTTGAACTCCTCACCTACAGCAATATAGGTCTGGTTTGTGCCCTCAGAAAATTAAGCTATTACGAATTTAGTGACTTGAGGCACTTTGAAGAGGTCATCAGCTGCTCTTCCTCTATGCATCAATGAATCACAGGACTCCCAGACCAGCATCTGGAAGCAGCACTGGATCCATCAGAATGGTGGAAAATCCCAGTTTTCCTACATCTTGGGCGGGGTGGGGGTGGGGGGGGTGGAGAAAAGCTAGTTGGAGAGGAAGATAGGAACTCCTCTTTGTTCTGTTTTCACTCCCATGTGTACTAAGACCTCAACATGTAGAAAACAGAAATAAAGACACCCACAGCAGAACTTTCCTGCTGATTAATTGCCCTTAGACATGATGCAATGGCCAAGTTGAAGAGAGTGGTGCTCTGACTTGCTTTGGCCTGCTAGCTACCATTTGGTAGGTGGATTTCATTGTCTGAACCTTTAAATTATTGCTTATGTCCCATGAAAAAAAAAGACATCAAAGAACAGCCCTGTCAGCTTCATTTTTAATCCAGGGCACGTCTGAGTCACCCAGCCATAATTCAACAGCACAGGTGACCACTAGTCCTATATTTTTGCAAGGCTACTGCCGGTCACACTTGTGGAAGTGTTTCTGTTTCCAGCCTTGTGTTCACTAACAGTATCACACTCACTGTTCAGAAATCACAACAAGACAGGAGAGAATAGCCCTGGTGTCCACCAGAAAGGAAAGTTCAGCAGGACAAGATGGCCCAGGACATCTCCATTGCCTACAGAGCGATGGGGTGCTGTTGCCCAAGGGATAACACCAGGCCTTCACAGAAAGCCATTCATCAAGGGCAGGACTTTGAAATGATTTTGGATTGCTCAGTTCATGTGGTTTAACTCTCAGTAATAACATTTTCAATGTGACATTGCTCAGACCTGCACAGACACATTCAGAGTTACTAGTCCTGCCCAAGAACATCCAGACACATACAAAAAAGAGGAGAAAAGATATACACCATTTGAGAATACATCATTTATACATATATACCATATTTATCTATTAGACCAGGCGTCCTATCAATGCCATAAGTCTCTGTGAACATCTGCACACCGCAGATTTAGCTAAATGTTCAGCTGAGGGATCCTCCCTTCCTGGAGGACTACACTGCATTTGCTCCTACAGAACAGGGAAAGGTGAAGTTTCAATGAAACCCTTCCACCATCTGGAGATAAGAGTTTTTCTGGCTGCCAAAAATAAGATGAAACCTACCTCACTCTCTCTCTGGATATTCAAGTGTTGGGTTTCTCAGGGAGAAAATACCCATTTTTTTAACCGTAACAAATACTGTTCTATCCTAGTTCTTCTCTTCCATGCCCTGTATCCTGTCTTGAGGCCAACTGGTTCATCCTAAAGTCTCTTCCCAGACATTAGGCTCCTATTTTCCAAGACTACAAGACCAGATACTTTCAGCATGAAGGCTGCCTTCAGCAACTAAACCTTCATTCATTAAAACAGCTTGGCCTGCCAGTCCCAGCCTTTGCTGCAACTTGCAATTGTGTGAGCCCTTACAAATTTCAGGATGGTTTTGCTTCATGGCAGGACCTGAAGGAAGGATGGACTAGGTCCAGCCTGTACTAAAAGTGCCAACAAACCTTGGCCAACTCATGCATACTTTTAAGGATTTGAAGCAAGTGGGTAAAATACACGAGAATTGCTTTTATCTGCCCAGCAGCAAAGGCCAGCAGAAACATGCATTTGGAGGCTCCACATGCCTTTGGCTTTTTAATATGCCACGGTGAAGGGAAGGAAGGGCGCACAGATTCTTTTTGGCAGGAGGCTTGACTGCTATACCCTCTCCCTGAACATGGGACAGCACAGACCTACCAAGACACCCATTCCAGCCCTTTCCTGCCACCATTGTGGTGCACAGAAACCCTGTCATAACCCTATTCGAACTGGGCCAAGCCCCACATTAGTTGCAGGACGACAGAATAACTCAGATTGGGAAGGATCTCAGGACGTGTCTGGTTGAGTGAGGGGTGAGGACAGATGTTGTGGGGAGATGGCTGGAAGGCACTTGTTTGTCCTGGAGGTGGGATGCACAAAGAATGTGGGGTTGGAGGAAAGAATACCTGGGCTGATAAAAAGGTTAAGAAGGGGATTAAGAGAGGCTTATGCAAGCTGATCATGGTGATCTTTGTGTTTTCCATCGACATTGCTATTTGCCTGGCTCCAGCTCACATTAACGATCAACATTGTGCTTAAGAAACACAAAATATCTCAGCAGATAACCTGAAGGAGACTCTCGGCATACAGCTGATGGACTGTGGTGTTGTGAGCTTTGCCATCTCTTACCCACACAAATCACAGCATGAAAGCATGGTCACGTAGTGGCCAAATGGCCAAGTGGGTGCTGAGAACCAATTTGGTCTCACTCTTGATCGATGCTGTAGGGATGCTCTATCACTTCTTTGACCACTGGTGAAATCAGCATCTTCCATGTGCAAGGCATCTGAACATGATAAAGCTGCATTTCTGGGAAGAAAATCACTCCTGGGGGAGTACCTGAAATTGTCTCATTCCCCCACAGCTTGACACCCCTCTGAACTTGCATAAGGAACTGCCTCGGGAGCGCTGTGCTGCGACTGCTTGTAAATCAGGGGTGCAATGGCATGTTTGAGAGTGGATGCTTCATTGGTTAGTCCCTGAACTATGGCCTAATATGTGTGAATGCCGACAATGATTTACAGGCCAGGAGTGGTTTGAATGCCCCCCCCCCCACACACACACACACAGTTGCAGGTGCTGAAATGCCCTTGTGTGCTGACAGCTATCCATCCTGGCACAGGACAGGCAGGTTCTGCCTCTTTGGTGCCATCAGCTGTGCAAGGCTGGGGGAAGAGCAGATTGCTTCCCTCTTGCTTCACTTGGAGGTTTGTGAGGCGGGCAGGGGAGGGGAGGGCAGGCAGGTAATGGGGAA
The DNA here is from genome assembly GCA_013399115.1 of Anseranas semipalmata. Taxonomy (NCBI): domain Eukaryota; kingdom Metazoa; phylum Chordata; class Aves; order Anseriformes; family Anseranatidae; genus Anseranas; species Anseranas semipalmata. The sequence goes on along the minus strand of VXAA01002194.1, from coordinate 244,187 downwards.
CAGGCTGCAGGAGGAACCTGGGGTGAACCCTGCACCCCAGAGAGAGGACACCCCATCACACATGAACTCCCGCAGTCATTTAGAAATGTCATGTCTTGGTTTGAATTCAGTGGGCCAGACTGGCCAGGATGCTGCCAGTGTTTGCCCAACAACCTGAGGCCTGTGCCAGAGCCCTGTGGCAAAATCTCTGCCACCAAACAGAACAAGCTGGAGTGTGGTCTCTTCATCTGAAGGCAAGCAGAGTGGCACAAAGCATATCCCAATACCTGCATGGCATACCCACTTCAAACAGGGTGGCTGCCCCAAACTGATCAGACCTATATAACACTAAAGGTGGCTCCTAGGAAAACTGCATATTCCCCAGAAATGGGCTGGAAGTTAAAAGTCCCCAGCAATTGCATACTGATATACATATACATACATACTGTGATACCTTTCTCCAGATAGACACAGGCACTACTTTCATGCAAAAATAAAAAGCTTGGAGAAATGTTTCTGAGCAAACCACCTGACCTGTGACTCGTACACATGGTCCTGTGTTGTGCTATGACTATTTCTGAGCAACATAAAGAAACAGGACTGAGTCTGCAGCGTCTGCAGCGCACACCACAGAACATTTTCCTACTAGCTCATCCTTGGAAATCCGGCATTGATCCACAAAAGCCAGAAGATGGACAGAAAAAGTAAACTGGAGATAAGTAAACTGGAAATTAGTGATCAGGGCTCCCATAACCTCCCTGTCAGACATGGAAGGATGCAAATGCAGAACCACAAGGAGTCTGTTTTGTGGCTCCTTCCAAGGTCAAAATTTGCTTCTCATGCCGGGTCAAAGCTGAGGGCATCAGACAGCGATGTGCAAGTTAACCTGCTACTTGTGGGCCTCTGGGCCCCAGAAACATCCCCGAAAAAGGCTGTGCTGAATCCAGAGAATTCAAGTAATATCTCCTTGCACTCAAGCAATTCCACTTGGCTCCATTGGGTCCGGGCATGTGAGCAGAAGATAAGCAGTCACTGAGTGTTTGCCAAGATCAGCTGACTGATTGCCCATGTCCTTCATGATGGTGGCAAATGCCATGGTAGCTGAGTCCCTTCGTTGACATCAATCCAGGCTTCTCTCCCTGGCATGAGCAAGAGACTCAGAGATCTGTGGACTGCTAAATCAATCCACAGTCCCCACTGACCAGATCTCCCCTGATTATATTGGGAGCTCAGCTATCCACTCAGATGGAGACCCCAAAGCTTGATTCAGCTGCCTTGATGTAGGAGTCTAGCGCTATGTGAGACACCCTGGGGCATTCAAGACATCCACATGAGCCTGGCCTGCAGGACACAGGGTCTTTCAGAAACTGCATTCAGATGGAGTGGCAGCTGGAGGCTGGTGGGAGATGCCACAGGACATTTTAGATGGTAGTACGTACTTGTGATTAAGCAACTGAATTGTGCCTCCAGATGTACATAGCAAAATTTAGGCTCTTTAGTGTATAGCCAAATCCAACCCCTGTTGCTCCTACAAGGTAGAAGTTAACCCCAAAGCATCCTATTGTCAGCAGAGCCTTAGCTGTCAGTGGCAAATACAAAAAAAGAAAACAGCCAAGCTGGTGAATATCTGGTAACTGGGTCTCCACCATCAGCATCATTTTGTTGGCTAAGAGCTCTGTGACCAGCAGTCTCCTAGCTAGCTATGAATGAGCTGCACTGGGCTGCAGCCAGTCTTGCCTCTGGCCATTCAGCTGACAGCTCCAGAGCTCATGTAGAGCACTTAGGAAGTCATAACAATATAATATAAAACCATTTGCTATGGGAAAGTGGCTGACATTCAGAAGGGGAATCACTGAAAATCAATGTCCAGGTAGCTTTACCCAAGCTATTTTTACAGCAATCACATTGTAAAGAGAAATTACATTGTAAAGAAGTGGAAGTTTGAACTACGATTATTATTATTATGTTTTTTTAAGCTGGCAATTAGTGTGACAAACACCTTGGATATGTAGGAAAGAGAAGTGTGTGTGGGGAGAGACCTGGTTATTTGCGTTGCTTTGCAACGCTCTGTGCTGGGCATACTTTGGGGGAATATCAACCTCTATCTTCCCTGGCATATCCAGGGATTTCAGTTTCTGCTCTTTTCTTACAGTGCAAAGAAGAGAACAAGCTTTGAAAGAGTGAGATGGGAGAGCTGCTGACTGGCTGCAAGAAGTGAGATCTAAAGGCAGGTATGCAATCAGAAATGACTAAGGCATGGCTCAATTGAATATTTTCTGTCAAATGAGAAAATGAGACAGAAAATGAGGTGGGAATTGAATATGAATTGGATTTTAAGAATTGCTAGTTTTGCCTTTTCTCCCTTGAGTAAACTATTGTTTGTTGAACTGATTTATTTCCTCTGGTGAACGGGGGAGTTTTAGCTCCCTGGGCACCAGAACTTTTTGCTGGATGTCCTCAAGTTCCTGGGGTGGGAGGCCCAAGCTGGTGTTTTCTGAGTGACCCCTTCACACTTGAGCCTGGTCTGTGCTGGTCGGGCCTGCAGACGGGCCACACTAATGTTTAACTTCAGCCTGTGTCACTGCATTCACAGTTTCCTCCCCTCTAGATGAGCAGTTTATTCCCTCACTTTCCCAGCAGTGGATGTGGATACAATGACCTCATCTCCTCTCGGTCTCCCCTATACCCAACAAGTCTATTCCTCCATTGCCCTTCACTGGTCCTTTTTTGAGCTCTCTTTTCATCTCAGTTGCTTTCTCCTCTCTAGATTATCCACATCCTCCCATGAAGCAGCTCCCATGAAGAGCCTGAGACAGGTCAAGACTTATTTTTGCTCGGAAGCACGTGAGGATTCCTGCCTTGGGATGAGTAAAGGGTCCTGAGTTTTCATATGTGTTAATAGGCCAAATCCAGGACTACAGGGTGATAGGGCTCTGCTTCAGGGTCCCTGAACGAAAGCAGGAGGGAGGTCAATGTCTTTGTTACCCTTTACCCACGGTAGGGTTGGTTGTTTAGGCCAAAGCAGTGGGCTCATGTGCAGTAGCAGGGCAGTGGGCTCCATCCCACAAGTTCCCTGGAAGTGCCGAAACCTCTGGCACAAGGACAAGTGGAGGAACTCACGTCTGAAACCAAGGAAAAAAGATCCATGCCAGCTCAGGCCATCAGTGTTTATCTCAATCTACTTCTTTGCAGAGAAACTATGGACTGCTTCTTTCCCCCCATTTTTAGGAATTGAGTTAAGCACATTTTGCCTCTGGAGAGAGGGACTAACTTCTACTTCTGATCCTCTTCTCTAACCTTGTGACGATGACCTCTCCCCGTCATCCATCACAGTGTTCCCTGCTTGACAACAAAAAAAGCTGGCAAGGCTGAGGTGTTGGTGTGCCTCTCCAGACGAAGGGGACCTTTACTTCAAAGGTTACCCATCCGTGACCTGGAAGGCTTGAAGTACTTCCCAAGTGAAACGTATCCACTGGGAAGGAACAAACACTCCAAGTGTTTGTAGACCATTCTCCTATTACCCCTTACCACCCTAGATGATGACATGAAATCAAGGCTGTTGTTCCTAAGTGGACTTGAAGTGTATTGACTGTATTGAGTCACAGGCATTTCAAGACTGCTGTGGGGAGCCCTTTGTCTGGCCTGTAAGCTGTTATTGTCTGAGATGTGGCTTTTTCATCAAGTGGTAAGTGCCATTTTTTGCCAGTCTCAGGTTGCCAGGTTGTGTGACATACCAGACAGGACAGTCATCACGTCCCATCAAGGGAGATGGGAATGTATTACTGGCAGTTATAAAGGACATCTTCCCAGCATACTGGTGGTTGGCAATTCCTCCCATCGCCTCTTAGAGACACCTGTCTTGGGCAGACACAGGTTGTGCTCTGGAAGTGAGCATCTGGAGAAAGTGGGGTTAGGTGCTCAGTTTAGACTACTGTCAAATTAGGGGAGCTTGGAGGGAAATCACCACTGCCTTCAACCAGATAAAGTACATATTTGTCACTGTCACAGAGACAGAGACTTTTAGGTCAAGGCATAATTATGCCGTTTGATTGCCTGAATACAGAAAATCAGAAAACTGAAACCAGTGACTCCTGTCTTGACCTTGGCAACCTCTAACTTCTCATCTGGATGACCCCAGGTGCTCCCAGGACTCAAAGTAGTGGTATATTCCCTGTTTTAAAGATGCCCAAGCAAGATACACCTCCAAAATAACACCAGCAAATCTGGGACAACTTGGTCACCTGACTCTGAGATCCAAAACACCTTTGCTGGATCTATGCAGACAACACAGAGTCCAGGGGTGGGATTTGTGAATTTGGGATCCAGGAGTTGTATGATGTTTAAGCAACCAGCATGAGAGATACTACCGAGACTTTGAAATCCTAAATCTCAAAGGTGAAATTTGTGATGGCCCTCAACCTGACTTGGTGCTTAAAAGAGCTTGGAGTAAGTTCTGCATGTGAACTTGTAGTCATTTGTGTGATACCTGATAGTCAGCTAATAGCTGTAAAATGGTCTGGGACTGACACATTCATTTTATGTGGATCAGTGTGTGTGTGTGTGTCTGTTCATGTATGCATTATTGCATGTGCATGCATACAGTTTTGTATGGACTCACGTATGCATTTGTGCATGTTATTGCTCCAGATGTTTCCACTAATTTGGAATCAGAGCCCCACAGCCCCACATTTCTCCTCTCTCCTATTCTCCCAGTGTCAAACACTTTCCCTGCTCACAGCTGGGAAGTCGGCCTGTCACATGAACTGTAGGTAAGGAGCATTATCTGCGTGGGTTTACTTGTTGAACAATGTAAGTAGATGATTAACCATTAAAGCAACAGAGTTTGCTGACCCATTAACCACATAGGAAGGCCCTCTGATTTGCTGAACAATGGGTCCCATACAGAAAGCACCCCGACTTGTCCATCTTGTCAGCGCCGCTGCTGACAGAGCTGTGCGGATATTGCTATGTAATGGCTCAGTTTGGGCTCTCACGCAACCAATCATGTGCCGGAGGCCGGTGCTCCCCACGTTTTCATGGGCACTGTGTTGACCTTGGAAATTAATCCTGCCTGATTCCACGCTCTGTATCAAACCCCAGGAGGCTTAATAGCTGCCATTCATTCTTCACCCTCTCTTTTTCATGCTGCGTGTCTATGCGTTGCTTTGCTGGGGATGCAGAAGTGCTGTGCCTGAGTTCAGTAGCCATTGCAGCACACAGATTTACTCATCGGGAGTCATTGGTGAACATGATCAGTTCTTGCATGGGACAGAATTAGTCATTCTTTCTAGCTTATCATTAATAATTAATCCTTCCCCTGTGTACCTTCATTGTCTTATCTTTAGATGCATTCCCAGTCCAACCATCACCTCCGTGTTTTTGCTCTATGAATGCTCAGTTATCCAGTACTATCTACCTGCCATTCTCCTTGGTGGGTGCTACTAGAAATTCAGGGAACTGAATTTTCCACCTCTCTAATTCTAAAGAGAAGGAAAATTTGTGAAGTGATAATATGATGGGGGAATCTATTCAATCAGGATGTCATCAAAGTCATGATGAGAAAAAACACCCAATACTGTCATGGGAAGATACCTCTTTTTCTTCAGGTTAGAACATGGATGTAGACTGGGGGGTGTTCTGCAAGCTGTACGTTTGTTTGTTTTCTGGGATACCCCATGGTGTATCTCAGGGTTCCTGGGAATACTGAAATGGGAAATTCCCCGAAGGCAGAACTAAGTCTGAGATCCTCAAAGGTATTTGAGAGCTGGATTGCCAAATGTGTTTAGTATACTAAAGAGGAAAGCAGAAGACAAAAGATCTGTTTTAAGACAGGGAAGAAAGAGAGAGACAAAACACAGAAGTCCAACATTTGAATTGAAACTTCATATGACATATATTTGAGACAAATAAGGAGAAACACTTCATCATATTGAGTTCAGTTCTACTTCCCTTTTCCCCAAAATTGCTTCATAAATAAAATCTTCATTTCCAACAACTCCCCCTTCTTTTAGATGGGAAACCTTGCCCAGCTGTTTCAAACTGATGCACACATGTTCTTCAAAGCCATGGACAGTTAGAGTTAATCACTCCTGCAGCTCAGCTCAGGCAGCAGATACACTGCATGTAAGCAACGTTGCATCTTTGCATGCTAAAGGAACATTTTACAAGATATTTTGAATCCCCAGTGTGCTCAGTGTCCCAGTGTCAGGCAGGGCGTGGGGTATTTTGCTTTCTCATGTGCTCCTGGGTCTACTTGCCAATACTCGCCTAGGTTGCTCTGTAAGACACCAAGTGTATTTTGGCTCTCAAGCCCTAGCCGTCGGTGCTGTGGGTCTGGAGATGTTGTCTCAGTCAGTCTTGTGTGGATTACAACTGCTGATCCAGGAGGACCTGAGTCATATCTGCCAGCTACGTGTTGGTGTCTTGGATGCCTGAGGTTCTCTCAAATGGCAAAGATGCTTGTATTAAGACAACTGATTTCCACGTATGGATTGTACTGACTAGAATGAGACCTTAGATGCTTAAAGGGAGAAGAATTAACCTGTAGGTCCCACTGCATGTCTTGTGTAGATCTCCAATAGTTATAATGGAAGCCTGCCGTGAATTTCTAACTCAGTCTTCTACACTGTAAACATCTACATGCAACTCAATGAATCTCATTTAAGGATTGGATGGAAGTCAGATTAACCAGATATCTACCAGCTGATGGATTTGGGGAGAGATCTGGAGACATCCAATTGGTACCTCCAGGATGAGGATTCTGCCCTATAGCCTTCACTCAGACGACAGCTTGTCAGTGTGAACGGACCTTGCTTTTCACTTCTCTGCTTAACAACTACCCAGGCTGTCCACGTGGTAATGGCACATTATAAAAATCAAGCAGACAACACAGCCTGGGGCTTTTCCTAAGGTGTGGACTCTGGACAAGTTCAGCCCATCTGAAGAGCATTGTGGACACACAAAGCTGGAGACAACAGTGCTTCAGGCTGTCCCTCTAACTGTCTTTATTAGATGAGGGGATTGCACTGGAAGACAGAAGGCAGTGGGCTGCAGAGAGGAAAGAGAACAGAAGGAAACAGCGAGATGACATTGCTTAGCAAGGGCTTACACTGGATCAAGCATATTATGATCCTTCTTCACCGTGATGGTGTCCCACTGTCAGTGGTATCTGGGTGCCTAAGTATGAAGGCATCACACAGTTCAGCCCCGAGTCATTGCAATGGTTGTATTTGGAGACCACCCCAGCTGCACCAGCTACCTCAGTACTGATATTCAGATTTTCCCCAGAAGTGAGTTCCCCATTGAGATCTGGCATTTTTGTTCTGTTTGTTACTTAGATGGAAAGAAGTGGTAAAGGATTTCAGAGATGTGGTGGGCTGGGATAAGGTTTGCAAGAACCTGAGCAGCGGCTGGCACATTGCAAAATGATTATTTCATCACCCTGGCTGTGCAGGGAGGTATTAAACATTGAACAAGAAGGCAGAGAGCAGGACTAGCAGCTGACAGGTAGCACAGCGTGCATGATCCTGTACTCTCTGCTCAGGCAATCCTAACCCTAGAAACATTTAAGTCTTTACAAGCAACCTGGGTGCCCAAGCTCCCTTTACAATCAATGGAGACAGTGCAATGGGGTGGGATTCAAGGGTCCAGACATGGTCACCTAGTGTTGTTTGAGATGCCCTAGGGCATCCTGGTGTCCTTCAGCTGCTGCTGCTGCAGACACATGTCTCCCTTCACTCCCACATCATACCTGACAGCCCCACCTGGATGCCCAAGATGCCCAAGGCCAGCTCGCTGGCATCAGACACCTGCCTTCAGTCTCTAATGGGGTCTCTGGTGTCTGGCAGACATAGGACCCCTTCGCTGGAGATCTCTGAATGGAGGGGCTGGTCCCGCTGATGTGTTCTGTGTTTTGCCCAATACCCACCCAGGAACATCACGGCTGACTAACCCAATGACAATGATGCTGACTTCTGAGTTTGAGTTTTTCTGCAAAGTGCTCCCTTTGCTCATGGGAGTGGAGACTCTCTTGGGAAGCTTCTGCCAACTGGGAGCTCATAAGCCAAAATCTGGAAGCCTACTCACACCCTAACACAGGTAAAAACACCCAACTCTTAGACTCTCTGGCCAAAGACCAGAGAGACGGCAACCTTCAAGACAATGACATTTCAGTTGCAGCCATAAGTTATAAGCCTGCTTCACTTGACTTTAAAAGAAAACTAAATACTGTGAAATAAAACCCTTTTATTAGCATGAAATGTCCAAAAAGTGAAACAACGTGACCAAAATCACCCTTCGTCTAAAAATAAAAAAAAAGAGAGAGTTTCAGTAGTGCTGTAAAATACCTGATGCATGTTCAGTGGGTGGGCTTAATATTGTGTCTGCAAAAATATTTTCGCTCAGTTTGTTTCTGGCTGTTTTGCAGCTGATGGTTTGCCCGATCTCTTGGCTGGATCCCTTCTAATTCGGCATTCAGTAAGATGGGTTTGCTAGCTAACCTGCATGGCATGAATAGACAGGGGTGCGGTAGGACTCAGGAAATGACTCCTTGGGAAATATCCTAGAAATATTCCACTATTCCTAGCCTCCACAATGCAACAGTTTGAGAGAAACTGCCCAGAGCTGCTTGAAAGACAACCCATGGCTCCTTGGTCCTGCTTCGGCATTGCAAATGGGGCGTTGCAGGACTGAGGAGCAGTGGACTTTCCCTTTGTTTAAGTAAGTGTGCCTGTTCGCAGGACGGAGGAGCAGGGCAGGACAGGACAGGACTCTGGGGACATGCCTGCCATCAAGGCACTGGCAGTGAGTGGTTTTGGATTATGCTCTTGGCTCCTCTCTGCAAGACTTGAGCAGCCCCAGCATGCGGTGAAGAGAGGTGACTCTCCCAGGTGCTAGCCAAAGGGAAGCTGAACCCAAAACTGGGGACTGGAAAGTGGGGACAGAAGCAAGTACAGGTAGATTGGAAAGACCAAAGGTCTGTCTTTTTTTCTTTCTTTCTTTCTTTCTTTCTTTCTTTCTTTCTTTCTTTCTTTCTTTCTTTCTTTCTTTCTTTCTTTCTTTCTTTCTTTCTTTCTTTCTTTCTTTCTTTCTTTCTTTCTTTCTTTCTTTCTTTCTTTTCTTTTCTTTTTCCCAGGCTTTTCAGCAAAAAGTGAAATTGGACAACAGCAAATGTCCTTTTGGCTCAGCTCATAACAGTACATTTGAACTCAGTTACTGATTTTGTTTCCTTCTGAGGGCATTTCGCTCCTTCATTTGCTGCCTTTGCTTTGCATGTAGGGATTTTTCTTTTTCTTTTTTCTTTTCTTTTTTTTTTTTCTTGAAGACAGTGTGTCATTTTCAAACAAAAAGGTCATATTTGGAAATATCCAAGGAAATCTGTTGTTGTTTTGGACCTGCCTTGAGACCATTGCAGGGAAATGTTTTGTATTTTTTCCAGAAATTTTCTCCCACCTTTTCTCCAGCCCAAACTATTTCAATATGAATTTGTGAATATCTTCTGTCCCTCCCAAATCTCCACTTCCAGAAAATTCCAGATAAAAAGACACTGCCAGACCCACTCCTCATCCGCTGTTATTATGTCTTGTTCTTTGCCATGTTAAAAATTGACCTAGCATCCATATCCCTTTACAGTGAAGCCAATGGATGGAACTGGATCCAAGATGAGTTTCTCCAGCCCCATCCACCCACACACGTTCTTCATTCTTTCCCGTGACCATTCACTGACATTCAACACACACCAGCCCATCTGAGCCATGTCTGGCCTCATGCTGCAGACCATGTGCATCAAGACAGTCCAGGAAAAGCAGATGCTATGACTTGTCCATTACCAGCAAGGAGAAAACCAAAATGAGATGGTGGCAAGAAACTAGGAATCAATAAAAAGAAGAAGATGATGATAATGATGTTGATGATGGTGAAGCTGATGTTGATTTTTATTTTTAAATGAGAACAGCAGTTAGTTAGAGGAACTTCAAAAACCTCATTGTGGATGGCAGCATCCAGAGACTGGGATGTCTAGAAAATGTGTACACCACGTGTTAAAAAACTTCAAATCAAAACTTACTTCCAGGGATCTGATGGGATTTCCTCTCGGGAGGGCTGGCACGTTTCTCTGCACCTCTCTCCAAGGGGACAGCAGTGACCACTGCCAGGACACACAAACAGGGTCCTGCTGGGCTCCAGAAGTGCAGCATCTTCTCCCTGCTCTCTCTCTCTCTGCTCCTTTCCCTTTTTTCCCACATTATCATATCTCCCCTTCTCCCTCCCAGGGCCCTTGCACAGTTAATATATGTTCAAGGTCAAAGACCCTTGACTTGGGCATATCCCTGGTCATTGCCATCAGTCCCTAAGATACAGAGGCAAGGTGTGTGACCTTAAAGATAGAGGAATAGGTTACCCCAGGGCACCTGTCACCCTAAGGATGAGGTAAACAAGAGATCTTATGGGAACAGAGCTAATGAGGTCTTCTATGGATCTGCAGACAGTGTCCTGACATCTGTCCTCGCAGTAACCCTGACTGCACCTTCAGGCCTCCCCCATGCATGTACAACCTCACTTTCCTAATTTCCCCACCTCCAGTTGCTCCCCTACCCCTCCAGCATCTCCGCAGCCAGCCCCCAGCAGCACGGCCAGGGGCTGCCCCAGGGTTGGCACCACACTCATGGCATTTTCAGCAAGCCAAAAAGAGCTTCTGAGCTCACCCGGGGGCCTCTCCCTCCACAGTGCACGGATTCAGGTCTTTCTCTTCTATCTGGCTGTTGATTTTCCTGAGGAAACAAACTATCAGTAAACACCCTCAAATAGTGGCTGGTAAATCACTGCATTTTGCAGCACGGGCTCAGGCAGAATGTGAAAAGAGTCCCTGCTTGCTTGGCACTATTCCTTCAGACCTAAAAAATACCTCCTGCAGCTCTGTCTAACAAAAACTCATTCATTCCTAGCATGCCTGATTGTCATAAAGACAATAAGGACCTTATTTTGCACTGGGACTAATTGCATTAAAAGTCACTCTGGCCCAGACTGTAAAGTCCCTGATTCTCCATGAAATCACGAGGAGAAAGGTGTCCATGCTGAGGACAACCTGCCTGGGTTTACTCAGAGGGGCTATTTGGATGGCACTCATATGCTTAAGAAGAAAAATCTTTGCAAGTGCAGAGCACAACTCAGGAATCATATGCACGGAAGCAGGAGGCAAAATTCCCATTTTTAGGTTGTTTTAAAATCATTTTGCCAGCTCTTGGGAAGATCAGCAAAAAGAGATGTCCTTTGCTGCCAGAGAGGAAAGCCTGGACCATCAGAGAAGCATTTACTGGGCTTTCCATGAGTGTGAGATAACCTACAATTCCTTTTTTTTTTTTTAATGCTGGAGATCAATTAAAAATTAAAACATTTGAAAACATTTTGTTTCACACGCATACATATAATATCAGCAAGCCCTGAGGCTTGGGGCCCTTGTGGGTGCTTTCCTGTGGTTCAGGTCCATCACAGCTATTTGGGGGAGACCCACCAAGTCATCCTACACTCTCGTCCCCACTGAAGGTCCCCATTGCCTGCATGGGTTCACCTTGTCAATGGATAAAGAGCCCTGCAAAAGCATCCTTCTTCACCAACATGGGGACCTTGCAGCCCAACCCAGGGGTCTAGAAAGCACCTCTGTGTAGGGGAAACGTCTCAAGCCTCTCTGCTGCACAGAGCAAGCAGGAGCTTGCTGGGCTTCTTTTCTTTGGACTGCTCTAATGTGGACTTATTGCAAGCCTACCCAGGGTTATCAGCACCATCAAACGTCACTCCAAGGACCAAGAGCAAGAGCATCAGCAGCTCCTGTGCATCGAGTTTGGTAGAGGTTGCCTCGTGATGTAGGAGTCCTTGTAAATGATGCACAAGGGTAGACCAGCTGCAAGTACCTCCACCTGCAACCACCCTGAGCTCACTTCATGTAAAAAGGTGATGATCTTGGTCCTTCCTTCAACTTAACTCACAAACAGTAGCCTCACTTTAGGGGGAAAGAGGTGAGTGCTCCTAAAGATCACCCCTTGCACAAGATGCAATTCTTGGGGGTGGAGGGGGTAGGAAAGCTGAAAAGTTTCCTCCCTCTTTTCTCCTGGTGCCACAACAGGCAAACAGAATGCCTAATGATCACTTAAAATAAACAAAACAAAACAAAACAAAACACAATAAAATAAAATAAAATAAAATAAAATAAAATAAAATAAAATAAAGGAGCTGCTCCTGCTGTGGAGTGGGGGCTGGACCAGATGACCTCCTGAGGCCCCTTGTAAACATATTTTATGAGATTGCCTGATTATACCAAGAGCTGGCAATGCTGAGAAAGGATCTGCGTGAGCCTGTTACCGTGGGCCAGGAGTAAGGTGCTTGCTAATGCTTAATAAGATTTAGCTGCTGTGTAACAGATGCCTATTGGGACCTGTTGGTTAAGTCTCTTTTAAAGTATTTTAATATGGGTCCCGTAATCAGTTAAGAGAGGGGACCTCTGATGGGAGTGAGGGTTACAGAAACTGATTGCTTGTTGAGATTTGGTGCGAGGGGCCCTGCTAGGGGTCTGTCCCATGGCAGCTTTGTGCCCTGGCCTGATTCTGATTATTTGCATCAGATCAGCTCATTTTGGGGTAGAATCGCAGAGGAACAAGCAAAAACTCAGCAGGCAAAGCCCAATGGGCTACGGCTCAGTCTGGCATGGACCTCATAGCACATGGATCTCAGGGGACAAAGACGGTGGTCCCCTACCTTCTGTAACTGGGGGGAGGGGGGCAGCCTTATAGTACCCCCGTGTCCCTGCATCTCTGCCCTTGATGGAAAAGGGAAAGGGGTGCTCCACAGTGGATAACTACCCACAGACCATCATGGCATGACAGGCTATCCTTTGCTTTTTGCCTTCAGTTGCTCCAAAGTAATGGACTACAACAGGTTTCAGTGCCTTTTCTTCATTTGGAGAGGTGGGGACACACAGGGCAGGGGCAATCAGGGCCAGGCTGCTCCTTGTTTGCAGTGATTTGCGCTACCCAGAGCCCTGGGAAAAGGGGGATTCTCTCAGGCTGGTTCCCAGCAGCCTGGCTGGAAGCAATGGGAATATTTTGACCATATCTCTGCCCCCCCAAAAATGTTGCCCCCAGAGGGCTGGGCACCGACAGGTACAACACAACACCATGCTGCTGAAGTTCAGAGCTGTCCCTGGGGTGACTCTAGCTGCCTGATGGAAAAGAAGCAAGAACCTGGCTCTGGGCCCATGTGTGATCACTCAGAGGGAGGAAACACCCTGGAAGTCCACGTGACGGTGAAAAAAGAGTAACTGGAAATGAAGGTGGTGGTGGCCGGAGCTTGGATGGTGTGGTCCCTGAGATGGTGGAATAACCGACGACCCGTGGGCAGGCAGCACTCCTGGGTCTTGTCTGTTATTTCAGACCATATCCGGAGGGCTGATAAATGCCAGGCCCACTTCTAATTAAGGGAACTGAGGAAGGGAAATGTGAGTGGTTCGTCTCGGAGGCAATCTGTAGGGAGGAAACGCAGCTGAAGGCTTCTCACCAAGCCTCGTGAGCTCCCCACCTCTTGCTGCCTTGCTGGAGTCACTCCAGTCTGGGAGCGAGTGCCAAGTAGCTGGTGGGGAACCCATGCAGAACTGGCAGCGAGGGATGAACGAGATGACTTCATGGGTATTTTCCTTCCCTCTCGCACTCCTATGACTCAACCGCCCCGCTGAGCTGGAGTCACTGCTCTGGAGAGGTTTGGTTCATGCAGCGAGACCTGGGTGAGCTGGTCAAAAGTCCTCGCCTCTCGCTGCTTGGAGGACAGATGGAACCTGGCTCTGCAGGGAAAAATATGCAGACCAAAGCCATAGGGGATCCCCAAGAATAAAAAGGAGCCAAGCTTCCACCTAAAATCCTAGCAATGATGGTGGCAAGGTCTCCTCTGGGGTAGGGAAGCCACTGGAGCAATGGGCACAGGAAGGGCCCCGGGAGCCACTTGAGAGCTGAGTCATGGAGCAGGAAAACTTGAAGTCACCCTCCAGATCCCCCGTGGTCTAACGTGCCCGGGAAGCCTGGCAGGGCGGCCACAGCTGCCTTTGCTGCTGAGTGAAATTGTCACTTAAAAACATTAAACTTGGCTGCTTCCCTCCAGCCTGGAAACAAACGCCTGCTTAAAACCCCCGAGCACTTCCACGCTGCGCTGATGTGGCACTGCCCTCTGCTGTCGGTGGCTCTGGGGACACCAGCCAAGGCCACCGCACTGAGCAGAAACACCTGGCTTTTGTGTCACCCTGGGAATTGCTGAAGGACCTGGAAAATGACAAAGCTGCCCTGGGAAGATGCTACACCCAGGACCGGTGCATGGTCCCCCAGCACGACAAGCAGCATCCGTGGCGAAGTCAGCATCTGCTCAGGCTTCCCCTTCCCCCTGGCCGAAAGCAGAAGCGCTGACTATTTTCGGTGCTGTCTCACCTCGGAAAGAGTCGTGCATGCCCCGGCGCATTGCCCCAGCCGCGGCACCCTGCTGCGGGCAGAGGAAATGAGTAAGGGCGAGGGCTGCGCTGCCTTTCCAGGAACCGGCCTCGCACCTCTGCCATGGGGCTGCTTGGAGGAAGCGGAGGTTCCTTCCACTCTCCCCACGTTGGGCATACCAGCTCCTTGGGGATGCGCACAAATGATGACTCTTACACTTTTCCAGCAGGGAAACTCTCAGGCAAAGCCTCCTGATGGTATATATATCACCTTGCTTGTCCTCCCCTCCATCCGCAGTCCTGTATTGCTTTTACTCTAGCTGGAGGAACTCAGGTGGGAGTATGAGGGCACCCAATGCAACCCCAGAGCTGGTCCCTGTCTCCCAAACTCTCCTTAATGAAAGGCCTCTAGATGGGGCTTTAATGCAATATTGCTGCTGGCTCTCCCGCAGAGCCCAAGAGCCGGTCACCTGCTAGCACCCGCACGAAGATGCTGGGAGGGAGCGGTGCCACTTTGCCCCAGCCATTGAGATAAGGGGACTGAGATATTCCCAGGCCCCAGGGAATCATGCAGATCT
The DNA here is from genome assembly GCA_013399115.1 of Anseranas semipalmata. Lineage (NCBI taxonomy): Eukaryota > Metazoa > Chordata > Aves > Anseriformes > Anseranatidae > Anseranas > Anseranas semipalmata. Next base: position 229,175 of record VXAA01002194.1, on the reverse strand, counting down.
CATGAAGTAATTTGTCTGATTGGAATTGATGCCCCCCCACAATGTTTTGCACCTGTTGAGGCTTGTGATGCTGAGCTGCCTTGGGACCCCCCAAGCCCCATGCGTGGATGCACAAAGTTTTGCATGGTGCAAACCAGGCCGCGATTCCACGAGGCCATACTGCAGAGGTTGGGTCAGGGACCTGGCTGAGGTGTTTTATATGGTCCTGGAAATTAAAACAGCCTCTTCACCCACCCTCCCTCCTCCCCAAGATTTTATTCTGAAAATAAGCAAAACCCAAATGGTTTGCACAGTGTTGGGACGGCTAGAAATGCCAGAGTGCATGGCCAGAGGAGAGAATAAATTCCTGATGTTGTTCCTGGGGCTATTCTGAGGGTTATCTGAGGGTCTTGCTGTCTCATCCTGCACCCCTTGGGCACCGCTCTGCAGAGCTGAAAGGCTTAAACCTCTGGGGGTGGTGGCTTGCAGCTGAGGGGCTGGTGCCAAGCACCTGTGTCCCCTCCCATGTCTGTCCCCATGGGGACGTGAGGTGGTTCCAGCAGCGTGACACACACATGCACGCTCCGGAGGAAAACCTTTTTGTTCTCGCTCAGTGGCAGGTGCAGAAGTTGCCTTGAGTGTGAGCTGAGCGTGACGGCGAGAGTGACGTCGAGAACAACGCTGCCACCAAGTGTAGTTCCGAAGGTTGACATTTAGGGCATTAACTGCTTCCCAGCCACGCTACTTGTCCTCCTGCCCATGCATTGGGGTCTCTGTGCTCCCCTCTGCTGCATGTGTGATTTTGCATACTGGATCAGCCCTTGTCCATCTCACCTTTATAGGGCTGAATAGCCCTGCATAGCTAGTTCTTGCACAACGGATCAGCACTTGTGTATGCAGCCCTTGCGTGCCTTGCTCATCCTTTGCATACCTAGTGCTTGCATGGCTGATTGGTTCCTGCATGTCTGGTCCATGCACAGCTGTCCAGCCCTTGCACAACTGTTCACCCTTTGCATGCCCCAATTAGCCCTTGTGTGGACAACCCTTGCAGGGTTGTCTAGCCCTTGTATTTCTAGCTCTCGAATGCCTTGCATTTGCAAGCCTGCTTAGCCCTTGCACAAGTGTCCAGAGCTTGCAAGAGCATCTGGCCTCTGCATGGCTGTCCAGCCCTGCATGCTTACCCCTTGCACAGCCTTTTGTTCTTTGCATGACTACCTAGCCCTTGCACAGCTGATCAGCCCTTGCATATCTAGCCTTTGCGTGACAGCCTGCTCCTCGTGCTGCGGTCTGACCCTGGCACATTCTGTGCTTGCACAATGATGCACTCCTTGCAGGACTGTCTGGCCGCGGCACATCCAAACCTTGTATGACCAGTGCTGGCATGTCTGTCCAGCCCTGGCACAACTGCCCGGCCACTGCACGGCAGCCGGGCCCTGGCATGTCCGGCCCTTGTACACCCGGCCCTTGCACAACAGTCAGACTCTTGTATAGCTGTCCAGTGCTGGCACATCCAGTCCTTACACACCCAACCCTTGCACAACTGCCAAGCCCTTGCATGCCTGCCCAGCGCTTGCACACCTGGCTGTTGCACAACTGCCCATCCCTTGCACGGCTCCCCATCCTTGGCACATCCAATCCTTGCACGCCCGGCCCTTGCCTGCCCGGCCGTGTCACAGCCAGCCCCGAGACACCCAGCCCCGGGACACCCACCCCTGCCCGTCCCCGTCCCCGTCCCCGTCCCGTCCCGTCCCGTCCCCGTCCCGCC